>CAKAOH010040373.1:0-49973 GCA_916701665.1 Sebastiscus tertius
CAAGCCAACTTTCCTGCACTTTATTAACTATTTCAAACAATATAGCACCATCTTACCGAATGTTAAAAACAAAAAGGCATTAAGACTTTTAAATTATAAAATTAATATAAGATGATGTATATAACAGAAACTCTGGCATTGTGAAATGTATATGTAATTTTTATATATATATATGTAATTTATGTATATATGTATATATGTAATTTATATATATGTAATTTATATATATATGTAATTTATATATACATATATTTATAATTATATTATTATAAATATTATAATTTGATATTGTAATTTTTGTCTTTTTTTTTTTCCAATTGTCTATGTATCTGTTTGCACCTCTGTTAATGAGCATGTGTTCAATAAAGACAGCATTAAAAAAATAAAAACCTAATTTAACCACATTTCAAAACACCCAACCATCACTTAACCATTAGAGGTCACTGCCTAACAAATCTCGCGAGAGTTCCGCAACGTGTGCGTTATCTTATAGGCACATAAATATGGGTCATGTGTCTCAGTCAGTGGAGACAATTGATACATAATATAAACTAATCTATGGCAAATTAACGGGTCATTACCGAAAACACAGCTTTGCAGCCTTAACACTAACATGTATATTAAAAGATAGGATCCGGTAGTCGTTACAAACAGACTCCATTGTTTAAACACAGATACATACCAGAGACCTACCTTTTTTGGCTTTGTGTTAGCATGCGTGCGTAAAGATGCTGAAACGACAGAGAGAGAGAGGAGAGATGTGCATGAAGAAGCTGCTTCCTCGTATAAAACACAGTGCTTCTTGTCTATGGTGTTGTTTTGACGGGAATAGTCCGCTTTTTTCTCTGTTGCCTTTCGTTTTCATAGAAACTGCATGCCACAGACTCATTCTGCCACTCCTCTTACCATCAATCCACGCCCCGCACACAAGTGTCCCTCCACCGGTCTCCTCTTACTGGAACACACCCCCACCCCATGGGGCATGTGGGTGCAAAAAACGCCAACTGGGGAATTGCTCCAGTTAATTACCCGACCTACATGTCTACATCAATTAACATTGGGTACATGTAAAACACGCTGTTAAGGTTTAGTTACTAAATAATAAGTGTTTGTGCAATAATCTGGCAAAACTGTCATCTCATCAATATACATATTGTATTTTTATATTGCAATATGTTAAATTGGGACAGTGCAATAAGTTGTATCTGTGTAATATTGGGCTATTGTCTGTGCAATATGGGCAAGACGGTAGATGGTGCAGTGCACTACCTGGGTGCAATACCTGCCATGGTGTGTGATAGTATGTGCCACTATGTACGTGGACTGTGTATGTGTTGAAACATCTGTTTCTGTGAAACTGTTTCCCTGTCTTGTGTGGAATCCTTTATTATTGTTGTTGATGCTATTTTAATTTAGTGCTTGTAACTGCAGCTGGAGTCCAGGAAAAATGTCCCCACGGGGACAATAAAAGTATATATTATCTTATATTTTATATTGTATTAACTTTTATATTTTTTTATATTTATATTGCACTATCTCTTTTTTATTGTATTATATTTTATATTTGCTATATTTATATTGAGCTATCTCTTTTTTATTGTATTATCTTTTATATTTTTTATATTTATATTGCACTCTCTTTTTTATTGTATTATCTTTTCATTAGCATCTACAGGATTGTCACAATTTAATTTCGTTGTATACTACACAATGACAATAAAGGGCTTGAATCTTGAATCTTGAGGGAATGTAATTTAATAAAATTGCCATTCACCGTCCACAGCTTGTTTTAATTGTGGAAGAGAATTTACCACAGAAGCCTATAGTTTCTAATCATATTTTATTGTTGTAATCTTGAGCAATAATAGTTGCCGATTTTTCAAAAGTTCTTTATTTTGACTTAAGTGCTTTCTTTTTTTTTATGAAGCCTCCCTAACATGGAATTTCATCCTTTGTGCCAATAACAATTCCCATAAGAGATAGAAATATTTTATCTTTTAAAAGCACACGTTTTCATTTCACAAGTTACGACATAGATGAAGCAACCGTTTTCATTTGAAAGCATCAGGAAACGGTCGTTTTAGAGCAACATGAGGAAACTCACTACTCATAGCACCACCACCTAATACACAGTAGATAATGTGCCATCATCATCTCAGGTTGCAGCGTAATGATATTTCTCAGAGTTGAGCCATATTAGGTTCACTCTATAACATAATTATAAACAGATGAAATATGGAAGACAATGCAAATCTCCCAATTCAGGCTGCAACACCTTCAATGCAAAGTGGGCAACCTGAGATTTGGATAAACTGACTATATGCATGTGGCTTCACATTCAAAACATTGCAGCTTACTTGCACGATTACACATTGAACGCCTCAGTAGCAGTAAGGTAAGGTGGTTAACATAACATGGTTGACTTCCAGCAAAATATCCTGCAAAACAGAGACACAGCCATGCATAGTACAGGGAGAGGGAAAAAGAGGAAATTTCCACAGATATTGTTGGAAAATTCCATTTCACGCAAAAAACTCCATTTCCCAAGAAACCCTGCGCGTCTGTGTTGCGTGTTTGTTAAGGGACTGCACGGTCGTTCGAGGACACATCCAGAAGGTTTGAGCTGGAAGTATGTTTATGGATTAATTCACTTAATATGGCTCTGCACTTCTCCCTTATTTTGTTTGCATAGATGATCATCGTGCCTTGAAATGCGTTTAACAAGCACATGCTGCAGTATTAATGACGTCAACACATTGTAGAGCATGCATTAGACTCGTATACTATTTTACAACACAATATTGACCAGCCCTTGTAAAAAAGGAAATTAAGTATAAAATTAATGAAAATATCCAACAGTAACATGCAGACCTAAATAAATGGCCTACATAAACACAGCTTTGCATAAACGTATGCTATTGTAAGAAGCCAATACATTTACATGTATTGTCTATAGAAGCCCAACAATTTTAGTTTATCTAGCACTTTTTCTCAAATCATATTTTTGAAATCAAACTTTTTGACTCAGTTTTTGTTGCAAATTATGATATGTTTATTTGTTTCACACATATAAAAAGACAGTAAAATACAATTCAAGTGAAAGGAATGTAAAAAGGTGTGTGAGGGTGTGGTAGAAACTTAAAATATAATGGCTTATATAAAAAAAAAAAACACACACCCAAAGGACATACAGTAGGTAAAAAATATTACCATGACAAAAATCACCAGTACATTTTTAAATATTAGTGTTCAAAAGATTTCACATTTAAAAATAAGTGTAGGTGTAGAGTTCAGACAAACAAAAAATAAATAGATAAATAAATAAAATACTAAGAAGCAGGAACAATTGCCATATATACAGTTTCTAAGAGTGATCTTTTTTTACAAATCAAATGTTTTCATCAGCAGAGTATTTCTAAGTCTCTTTTTATTCATAGACAATGACACAGAGGAATCCATTAAATGGACATTTTCATTCTATTTTCAGCTCCACGCAATATTGACAGAAAACTGATCACTTGGATGTTTTATACAAAGGAAGATGAAGATTCATCTTCACGGTGCCTCGTGATTAATCGCATGATTGTCCGTGATTAATCGCAAATGAATCACACATTTTTTTTATCTGTTCTAAATGTACCTTAAAGGGAGATTTGCAAGTATTTAATACTCTTATCAACATGGGAGTGGGCAAATATGCTTGCTTTATGCAAATGTATATATGTATATTTATTACTGGAAATCAATTAACAATACAAAACAATGACAAATATTGTCCAGAAACCCTCACATGTACTGCATTTAGCATAAAAAATATGTTTAAATCATAACATGGCAAACTTCAGCCCAACAGGCAACAGCAGCTGGCAGTGTGTCAGTGTGCTGACTTGACTATGACTTGCCCCAAACTGCATGTGATTATCATAAAGTGGGCATGTCTGTAAAGGGGAGACTCGTGGGTACCCATAGAACCCATTTTCATTCACATATCTTGAGGTCAGAAGTCAAGGGACCCCTTTGAAAATGGCCATGTCAGTTTTTCTTTGCCAAAATTTAGCCAAATTTTGGAGCGTTATTTAGCCTCCTTCACGTCAAGCTAGTATGACATGATGTTTTCTAGTTCCATATGATGCCAGTATCTTCACTCTAGCTTTAAAATGGCTACATTAAAACATCTTAACTTTGACAGCCCTAATAAATATATTCAGCATCTCTGTGGTAATAAAAGATCTCATCAGCCACACAGTGGTTATTCAAATGAAGAGTATAGCCTGTATACAAACAATGTTGTTGATTGAACACCTTACCAGGTCATATTTTGCAGTTAGAGGAGAGCAACTGCAGCGTCTGACTCTAAAAACTGCTGCCACATTGATCCTTCAAGATTATCATTGCCCATATTAGCATGATGCAACTGACTGTCATACATATTGCAGTGAGTCATCCTGTGCTAACCCAGTTCATCTCCTAATAATTTGAAATGACTCAGATTTCCTGTTTAGCCAGCTTTTGCTTTGTTATTCCAGTCATAAGACCTGTGGTGTTAATTATCATCAGGGGTCAACAGCTGTGTTTCATAGTGGGTTACAGAGAATTCATGACAAATAGTCAGTTTGGTTTAAGTCTACTGCCCAGCAGGCTATTTATAAGTAGGCTAAATACTTTATGGACGGATCAAATGTACCTCTATATCTATTTTTATTACAGCCCTTTGTGCCGCATTGTTTTTATGAAAGTTTCTATACAAATAAAGTTTATTATTATTATTATTATTTTTATTACATTTTAAAACCTTTCAAAGTGATTTTTTTCACAGTCTATTATTCCAAACTTAATATGAATGTTGGGTTGGACTAACCACTAATTAGCAGTTTATTTAGTCTGTTATTGGTTTGCTTTTTTGTGGTTACTGACAGTTTGTATATCAGTGTTAATGTTTACAACCTTCGTTGTTCCCTCCCACTCAGGTTTATGGAGAGGCCACGAAGCCACAACTCTCCTGTCTATGGGACAGCAGCTGGCTCCAGTGTCGGTCAGTTATTTTCTCTAATCTATTAACTTGGTCAATATTCAGCCCTGAGGTTGTTTCTGTTCAGATATTTAACAAAACCATATTGCTACTTAACATAACCATTGCCTTATTGTACTTTTGGAAAAGTCTCATTAATGTAAATTGAGATCTAATTTTCCCTAATGCAGTATGTATATAGGCTACATTTAAAAGGTTTTCACTTGTGCCATTACAATGCTGCCTTCCAAAAACAAAGAGAGCTCAATACAATAAACAATTAATTTGCAATAGCAAGCAGTTTAAGTTCTGTTTGATTCCTTTTGAACAACAGAGCTAATGCTCAACTCTGGATCTAACGCCCGCACATCCACCTTGTGATTTTTCAGGAGAGTGATTAGGATTTTAATTCTAATCAAACACAAAAGGAGCTGATTGCATTTAGGAGCACATCGACGCCCACAAAAACAGATGAGCTAATCAGAAAAGTGTGCTGGTTAAGCCCAGTGGGCAACTCCGGGGTCTGAGAAGTGAAGCCAATGCGGAAATGACTTAAACTTGCATTCTCTCTAACAGCCAGCAGGGGGCGACTCCTCTGGTTGCAAATAGAAGTCTGATCGTAGAGAAATCTATGAGAAAATCAGCCTACTTCTCACTTGATTTATTACCTCAGTAAACATTGTAAACATGAGTTTATGATCTCAATCGCTAGTTTCAAGTCTTCTTCAATACAGCGTGATGTTCATTTAATAAATTATGGTCCCATTTAGAGTCAAATAGACCCTAAAGCAGGGTATGATTTAGGGCGTGGTTACCTTGTGATTGACAGGTCGCTACCACGTCGTTGTCCGGTCTGGGAGTTGTCCGTGTTTTCGTCTTACAATTTCAATCCTTTCACAGTGTGTTTTCAGTTCATGATAGTTAAATGTAACATTTTGGTTGCCTAAAAATGTCTTATTCAGCAGTCGGTAGCTCCACCCTCTCGTGTCACTTCTGGTTGCAATAGACCAAGATGCCGACGGCCAAAATGCCAAACTCAAGGCTTCAAAACAGCATTCCACAAACCAATGGGTGATTTTTATACACAGTTAAGCCATACAGACACGCTCTCAACTTACACTTGCAGGTGAAATGGGCACACATCATAGCAAGCGTTGGAGCGTAGCATCCTGGCAAATCATTCAAGACAACAAGTTAGCTTTACAACCATGTACAGGCCGAGTGCTCCTCCAGGTCATCAACCTGAACAAACCCACTATTCGGCAGCCCAGATGCCAGACAGCTTTGCAAGATGTTGAGCCCAAAAAGGACTCTAAAGTAACCAAGGACTGCAAGCCCAGAATTCCTCCAGCTTATAAAAGAAGTAGCTTTGTCACCATAGCAACTTCAAACAACTCAGATCAGCCAAGATGCAAAAAGGGGATGTGGCAGTGAGAGTGGCCTATAACAAAAAGGCACATAACTTCTAAAGGGATTCCATTGCCAAGCTCATGAACCGTTTGTCTTAGACTCTTGTGGGCGGCATCATTGCACTCAGCAGAGTTCCCCTTTCATTGGTGTGAGTTAGCCCTGTCCTCTAAACATAAAGGGATAGTTTGGGTGTTTTGAAGTTGGGTTGTATGAGATTCTTATTCATCCATCCATCCATCCATCCATCCATCCATCAGTGTAGGAGCCAAATATTAAAAAGGATAAGTTACATTCCTTGTTATAAGAAGTATCTTGTTAGACAGTGGTAGGTATTTTTTTGCCCCATGTGGCCAACCATGGCATTGAATTGTTAATAAATTGGCACCAGTTGATGTACGCGTGGATGCATGTGCGTACGTGGTTGCAGCTATTGCCAATTTTCACTTGTTTTATCAAGATGCAGCATCATAAAAAACATTTTTTCATTTGACAGAATTTACTCAGCAACATATTTTTTCCGTAGAAATGTAAGACAATGATAGCTGTGCTCTTGCTCTCATGTCATGCTACTCCAACCTTGTAATTGATGCTATGCACAAATATACTCCAATTCAAGGACCCTGGGGAAAGAGAGGAAACAGGGAAGGGGGAAACAGGGGCTTGATTCTCATCGGTAATAACCACCTAGTATAATTGTCTTTGGCAGAGTTATGGCTGTACTCAATATGAATCCCCACAAATGTTATGGACAAACTTCAGGAGTAAAAGGCTTATGTGCAAGAAAGCACCTTGCTGTCTTCCTCTGGCAGTCAATTACAACTCATAGAACCGTGGTTATATCTGTAAATCTTTTTTTTTTTTTTTCATTCTAGCCATTTTGTTTTATTTTGTTTTATTTTTTGTGTTTTTGCGTCATAGTAATTAGTACCGGTTGAGCATAGCGCAGGCAGCTTCAGGATGCTAAGAGCAGAAATAGTTGTTCAAAGGGTTTTAAATAGGTTATTTGTTCATTTCACAAAGACAAAGTTAAATGTATCTTCTTCTTTACTTTGGGTTGCCGCGGCATATCTTATGTTGGTTGTCGTAGCGTAGTTTATCACACACACATAGGCTACACGTTGCCATCCACGCATTCATCAACTGAACTACCGCTGGACATCTAACCGTGAGTAACCTGCTGAATGAGCGTAACTTCATTTACCTACAAACCCTGTTGTGTACGTTTCTACATGGCTTAAAGGACTAAAAGAAGGAACTCATAACAGTCAGTGTATCATCTACAGTAGATGACGGTCGGCACGCCCCAGGTTTGGAGAAACAGACAGGAGTACCAACACGGGAGCAAAGCAATGTACTGCTGTGGACGGGGACGGCAGCAAAACATATTTTCGCCACCTAAAAGAAAGGCTCACCTAAAAATATCAATATCAGTTTAAGTGTACAATATATTTAGAATATTTTATCTATGCTTTTTTCAAATCCAGCAGACTTAGTTGACAAATACAGTATATGTACTTCAGTTAAGTTCCCCGTCGGAAAATATTATAAATATAGGCTAGCGTACACTTAAACTGATATTGATTCTTTCAGGTGGCTAAAATACATTTTGCTGCGGGCCCCGACCACAGCAGTACATTGGTTTACTTTTCCAAACTGGGGGTGTGCCAACCATCATCTACTGTAGATAATACACTGACTATAGATAAGTACCTCATGTAACCTCACTTCAGAACACACAATCTGTCCCTTTAAGCACAGCCCTCTTTCATAACTCATGAACCATTTCTTTCAGACACTTGTGGGAGGCATGTTTGATCTCAGCAGGGAGTTTATTTTTCATTAACCATGGAAGTCAAATGCGGTGGGAATTCTGTAATCAAGACTCACAGGAGTGAAGACGCCTTTCTGGGATTTATTTTTTACACTTGCAAGCGGGCAGAACATCATCATTACATAGAGCTGTCTCAGGCATAAAGCAATGTTCTTATCTCAACAGTGTCTTTGAACCTTCAACACACTTATGCCTGCTGCTAGAACATTATGGTTGGTTACAGAAAGCGGCGTACAATTCTCTGATTGGCGATAAACGACTATCGCATGTTACATTTCAAGGAAAGTACCTGAAACACATCACCACCACCACCGTCAGTCAGTGTTTTCATTGGTTTCATCTATTTGTTGTTCATCCACTTATGCACTCACAATGTTTACACAACTTCATACTTTGTACCCATTAAGAGGTCAGCATGCTCTCACAACCAGTGTCTGCTGTACTCTCCCATCATGCATTCCCTTATACCAGCTATTCTCAACCACTGGGCCGTGGACCACTGGTGGGCCTCAGAGAGACACCTAGTGGGCCGCGAAGGTGCTGCCAAATGGTTAGATCAACCTGCTGTTCTGTATTTTAGAGGTTATTGTGGGCTCACTTTTAAAGCTAGAGTAAAGATACTGGCATCATATGTAACAAGAAAACCTAATGTATCCATTGGTACAATCCATGTCATACTAGCTTGTCAGAAAGGAGGTTAAATAACGCTCCAAACTTACGCTGATTTTTGGTGAGGGAAAACTGTCATGGCCATTTTGAAAGGGGTCCCTTGACCTCTGACCTCAAGATATGTGAATGAAATTAGGTTCTATGGGTACCCACAAGTCTCCCCTTTACAGACGTGTGTCAGAGATGCAGACACAAAATCAAGCAATTTTTGAAGGCAGTAAAAGTGTGTGGTGAGGAAATATCCATGTGGGTCATTACACCTGACAATGGCATAACACATTATTTCATAGCTCATTTATTTGGGAAGGTGGTCCTCGGAAATGTTTTAACAATCAGAAGTGGGCCTCGAGTTACAAAAGGTTGAGAATCCCTGCCTTATACCATTGTTGTTTATGGTTTGTGAGGTTATATGTGTGTGTGAATGCTTGCACGGCTGGATGCATGTGCGTATGTGGTTGCAGCTATTGCCAATTTCCACTTGTTCTATAAAGATGCAGCATCTTAAAAACATTTTTTTCATTTGACAGAACTTACTCAGCAACATATTTTTTCAGTAGAAATGTAAGATAACGATCGCTGTGCGAGAGAGGAAATGGGGTAGGGGGAAACAGATTCTTGATTCTCATCGGTAATAACCACCTAGTATAATTGTCTTTGGCAGAGTTATGGCTGTACTCAATATGAATCCCCGCAAATGTATGGACAAACTTCAGGAGTAAAAGGATTATGTACAGAAAAGCACTTTGCTGTCTGCCTCTGGCAATCATCTACAACTCATAGAACCGTGGTTATATCTTTAAATATTTTTTTTTTTTTTTCATTCTAGCTATTTTGTTTTATTTTGTTTTATTTTTTGTGGAAATTCTTTGTCCCCAATGGCATAATTGAAAACCACTGGGCTGCACCATAGTCTTAATGAGTTTATCAATGAATGTATGCTGTCAAGGAGCAATAAAATCATAAAGCACTGATACTGCAATAGCTGCACAATCTTGTAGATTGTTATTTAAGAAAATAGACATTTTTAATCTTCATCTGGATCCCTATATTTATCCAAATAAAAATATCATGCTATTTTGTGGAGAATACCTAAACCCTGGGTTTTGTACATGGAGGAATCGTGCAAAATTTCAAGTGAGTTATATTCATGAGCAAGATGTGTTTGTTTAAATAAATTCTGTTGAGCTGCCTACAGGCAAAGTGGCACAGAATTTTGCAGGATCTCTTGGGAGTTTATATGTGCAGATGTAATTGGGATTTCATTGAAATTGCACAGTGCATTTAAGAATTATGGCAGTTTATGTCAAGTAGGATGAGATATCTCTTTAACTAATAACCAGAGAGACAAATGGGGGGAAACAGGCCCCTTGACAGAAGTAACAATAAACCCATTGTTCCCACTCGCTGTTGTCCAACTTGTTTGTGGTTGATTAGAAACACCAGTTTACTGTTACACAGCACTCTTCGTATGTACAGACCATAGTTCCCACTTTGTGTCACAAAGCCCGTTAGTCATAGCCAGACTATCTTTGATTTAGCTGACTTCACAAACACAAACGCTGGTGAACTTGGATAAGTCTCACAGGACTAGTGTGTGTAACTCTGAATTTTCCAACATTTGTGACAATTGGAGAGCTACAGGAATTAGTTTTAGTTGGTGGTGTAGTTTGTTTATAACGTTAGCTTTTTACTTCTGGTGATTGCACTCACATGTAAAAAAATCATAAAAGTGGTGTTCATTTGTGGAGATTATCTTGCTCAACAAAATGTGTACGTATCATAAACATTTGTTTGCCACAGAGCTTATTTTCTGCAATAATCCCAAACCCAATGGAAAAATCCCATTGGCTTTTTGTCGAGAGAACCAGGGCGATGCTAACTTCCTGGTTGGCCTACAGAAATACATCATCCCTGCACAACTCTGATGTCCAGTCAGATCAGGTAGTGCAAATACTAAAAATGATGTAAATCAAATTAATAGAAAGCCATCAAGAGAGCTCATGCATGTAATTTTGTGCAAATAGGCCAGTACCTCCAAGAAGTTTTCAATCAGTTGTAGAAAAATTTGAATGTTTTATTCAAATGTTTTTTAAAACCAAATTTAATGAAGATTGGATGCAATTTTTAGGGAAAAAAAGTCAGTTTAAGAAATAACCCAAGGAATACAGATCAAATTTGCTTCTATGCCTCAGAGTTTAGGAGATCTTAGCAAAATATAAAGCTTTATAAATGGCCACAGGGTGACACTGTCTACACCAGAACTTAACAGATTCTTCCTTGGCCCATGGCCTAGCCTTCCTAAATTTTACTAGAATCTTTAAAGTAGATTTTAGGACATTTTCCTACATAAAAGCAAGATTGAAAACATAAAAATATAGGCAAGTAATTAATGAAAACAAAAAAGAAAAATATTATAGATAAGTATGACAAATGAAAAACCTTTTTTAACAGTGAAAAGTGTTTGTGTTTTAGTTGCCATGGCATGTATACACTTTAGTTGGTGTTTCTATTATTAGACACACTTTCCATTGGTAAATACTCATGTATTATGTCATTGAGTCTATAAAAATATGTTCTATTACAAAAGTAGGCTTGTGTTCTCTGGTGCAAAAGACTAACAAATATTATGGTCCACTAGCTGCCTACTAATTGTTGGAATAGTCTTTAATTATTAGTTAATTATTAGTATAATAGCCTGTAAATGTGGCAAACGTGTAAGATTTGTTGTAATAGCTTGTAAGTTTTACCAATTGAACCCTAAAAATGTCACTGTGTGAGCTCTTTCTACAGTCTGTTATTTACCAGTAGCCTAATGAGCCCTTGTCTAGACTTGTCATTTTCAATTACACACAACAAACGGTGACATACTGTGATGCCAAGAAAACATCTCAGTTTTATTATCATCAATTGTAGCTAAGTACAATGGACTTTATTTCAGATTTAGACAGAAAAACTTCTCAAAAAGTCATCGCAATTTTGAAAGATAAAAATATAAGGCAAATGCTGTTCACTATAAACAGCTTTACATGTTCTCAGATGGAACATGTGGGTGAAGACTCACAACTTAAAGACTGACCTTTGTTTGACTTCAGTCCTGACTCACAAAGTCAATATATTCCATGACTTGTCACAAAAGCTGCCTATGTTGTAAAAATACTAATAGGTCATAAAAGTTGGAAATTCTGCAGTCAATGAATTACAAACATTTATTACAAGCAGAATCCCAGATTGCAGTCTTTAAAATTATTAATTTTTATTGATACTTTGAACTGTAAAACACTGTTATTGGCCACATTATCGGAGTAGTAAAGGCTGGTTAACTCTTGTATTATTAACATTTACAGGCTCAACTATTTTAACAGTTGTAGTACAGGCAGGTTAAAAAATGGTTTACATAGTACAGGAGCTCCATCTAGAGACGTAAACATGTACCTGCCAGTCCGTGTGTTATATGATTGAAGACGTTATAACCAAAACCTCAGTTGAAAATTATTTTCAGAACCATTACATTTCACATACAAATTCATTTTGTCATGATGTTGTTATTCAGAACTATAATGCCGAACCGAACTAGATCCTACAGTATGAGACAGGAACACTATGGTCTCACATTGAGATGAGAGTGTAAGACGATGTGACTGATAATATGCAGTATTTCACTCAAATTAAAAGTGAATATACAAATGTTGGTGGTACTTGTGTTTGATAGATCAGGGATCTGAGAGCAGGAATGTATAATGTTTTTCAGGGCAGACATTTGACTTTTTTTTTTTACTTTATGCAGCAACAGCTTAATACAGTACATTTCAAATTGAGAGAAAAATAACGTACAAAATGGATAAAATACACATCTGCACGTAACCAAAAGCATATAGCGCTTTTTCAAAGCAGGCATGTTGACTGATCGTAGCATGAAAAACACAAGTGCAATTAATGGTGTGTTGTAATGATATATTTGTTCCATTTAAAGGACCAGTGTGTAACAATTAGGGGGATGAAGTATGTTTTCTTTAGTGTATAATCACTTGAAAATAGGAGTCGTGTTTTCATTAGCTTAGAATGAGCCGTTTATAGGGAGCGGGTCCTCTCAACGGAGTCCGCCATGTTTCTACAGTAGCCTAGAACGAACAAACCAAAATCTGTAAACCGTTCCTGCTTGGGCCGGAGTCGATAACATTACTCGCTGCCGTTGCCACCGCTCCCTCTCTCTTGCTTCATCACTCACTTCCTACGTACACACACGCACACGCACTCTACACACTGGCTCTGCTCCAAATGGCTCTAGAGAGGACATTTTCACGTCGGACACTTTACAGCTCACCCACACGCTTGGAGAGGCTTCAGTTGGTTGCAATCTCCTCACCTGACCGCTAGATATCACCAGATCCTACTCATGGTCACTTTAAGTGACAGTGTTACAGTTTCATATCACAGTTTTAAATCTGTATCTATATAGAGGAAATAGAGGAAACATTTGAGAGAGTTTTAAAATATGTTAACTTTGGTGTCAACATGAAATGATAAATAACAACAAGAGCCTTTATCCATCCTCATAATACCTTAAAATTATTCTTTTGATTGTTTGTTGTGTCGCTTTATATAACATTGTGTCTTGTATTGTTTTGTTTTCCATTTGTTTTGTGAGTGTTTGATTGGGACCCCCTCGGAAACAAGATGATGCATCTCAAGGGTTTTATCCTGATATAATGAATTTAATTTACTCAAGTACTGTACTTAATTCAATTTGGAGGCACTTGTACTTTACTTGAGTATTTCGAAGTTGTGCTCCTTTATTCCTACATTTCAGAGGGAAACAGAGCACTTCTTCCACCACTGATTTATTTTTTTTTATTCTCAAATATTAATACCATTATCAGCCCTAAAATATCGCTGTGTGCCTTTCATGTGATAACATGTCAGATGTCTGCTGTGAAAAAAGGCCCATATTTAACTCTTTAGCTAAGCCTAATTTCATTTTATGTATTTAAAGTGAGTGCATATTGTATATTACATCATGAATAACTCATTAATTAGATATTTCACAACAACACTGGATAATATAAAAAAAAAAAAAAAAATTTGCAGAAACAAAAAAATAAACGACTAAATAAATCAAATTATGGCAAAGTCTGTTTTTTTTTTTTTAAGTCTGCTATAATAAACTGTAATGCATGTAGTGTGCACTTCACTGTCATGCAAATATCTGGCAGTGAGGCGAGAGGGTTTGTAAACACTGCACATCCTGGACTATACCAACGCCTGAGGGGCAGTGAGTTCGCAGTGATGTCCACATCTCCATTTTAATGCTGCATGAAGAGAAACTGGTTTATATTTTGCTCTGGGCGAGATTTTAGCAAAAAGTCATGCGTGTATTGACTTTCCGACGACGGTTTTAAAAGACAAACATCTCCTTTTATTGTATAAAACAGCACCGCCCCACCCCTCCTCCTCCAGGGGGAAGTGAACCTTCCCTCCGCGTTAGGCTCTGATAGTGATGGGAAGTCCGGCTCTTTTTAGTGAGCCAGATCATTTGGCTTAGCTCACCAAGAAGAGCCGGCTCTTTCGGCTCCCAAACGGCTCTTCATTTTACCACTTCTGCCATTTATAGTTCAGCCACATTTAGCACTGTTTTGACCTATGATTAGTATGTGTGCACATATGTCCCAGTTTATTTCCTGTTGCAGTGTATGTAAATAACATCGGCTGACAGGAAGTAAACATGGGCCCAAACTGTTGCTATCAACGCAATTCTGTTGCAATTCCATTGAAATGTACTAAAACGGAGCGTTTCAGACAGAGGGTAAATACAGGTATATTCAGGCAGACAGTATGAGGAATATAATGTGTTTTTTGAACATTACAGCATGTAAACATGTTCTATCAGAAACCTTTGAAAGTAAACAACCAAGATGGCGCTCATGCTTGTGCGACACTGCGGTATTGTCCGAGTCAATTTTCTTTTCCTACTTTTGTTAGTACTTTCTTGTGTAAAGTATGACAGGGCAGACCTGTTGCAGCTTGGTGAGTTCAGTGACAGAGGTGATTTCAACCTTCGTGAGCTTGATCACTTCCCGTTAAAGAGGGACACAAATACCCCACACCTCACCTCACCTCCATACCACTATTGACACACAGTACACCTGAACTGAATGGACTGTAATGCTGTGCAACATGCTGCCTTCCACTGTGTAATTGTCTGAAATGTATTAATTATTTATTTTTTTAAATATTTTTGAGAGTTAGATGTTCTTTTAATATGGTCACGGAGCATATATAATATATACTGTATATTTGTATTCTGGGGGTATCGTTCCTATGCAGAGGGTATTTTAGTTTATCTATTGACTACACTGAGGACACTTTATATTTTAATAATTTATTTATTTATTGTGTTGAGTGGAATGTGATTATTTTGTACTGTAATTACCTTGTGCCTTTTCTACCTTTTTTTCCTTTCTTAAATTTGACTTGGTGTAAACTGCTCAGAATTCCAATGCACTTAGGTGCAAATGGCAAATAAAACTCTTGAATCTTGAATCTTGAAAATACAAGTCTGAACCTAAAAATTAGCATGATATGGGACCTTTTAAAGCAAAAATCAAAAAAGAAACGGCTCTCGGACGGGAGCCGGGTCTTATCGTTCACTTAAAAGAGCCGGCTCTTTGAACCGACTCGTTCTCGACGACACATCACTCGGCTCTGAATCAGCTGAGTTGGAGGCTCCCTCCTCCTCTGTTGTGACTATCGCTCCTGGTACTCTGGGAGATGTTTAGTGACATCCTCAGGCCAAATAACAAGGGTTTACCACCTTCTTCTCTTAGCTATGTCAGTGTGAAGGATGCACCATGAAGACCGGGCTGTCTCCTATCTTAGTCGGACTGCTGTGAAGCGAGGCGCATCTTGGGCTGGTTGGTGAGTCATTGATGCACCTGATAGCTAACGTTAGTGATAGCTCAGTGATAGCTCAGTTGTAGCATTATTGTGCCTTAATCTAGCACTGACTTACTGTAAATACATGTCTTACTTTGTTTCCTTCCTGGTCTTGTAAGCAGTGGTATTATCATCCAGTCTGAACTCGTGTAGTTACATAACACACTGAGCTCTACTGATGCTCTACAGTGTGTTCACAGGCCAAAAGCTGCAGCAGACAACTGTCATTATAGCCACAGTTTATGTTCTTTAGTTCTTTATTTGTGCATAAAATAAAACAGAGAAGAGATATACAATAACATAAATTAATGCACAGGTGGGTTGACAATAAACCCTGAGGGTTTGTAAAAGGAACCCACCTAATAATGAAATTAAAGCTGCAGTAGGCAGTATATTTTTGGCATCATTGGGCAATAATTCCTTAATAACCTTTAAGCATATTGTAATTGACAATGACAATCCCTCATAAATCTATAAATAACTGTTAATAATAAAGGACTGTTGATGTCAACTGTCTGTCATTTAATTATTTTTTTCATTTAAAACATAACATTGTGAAGACCTCAATCCTCAAGAGAAACAACAAACAACAACTGAAGAACAGCAAGTAGACAAAAACTTGAATACCAAAAGCAGGTGGAAAGTAACTAAGTATATGTACTTAAATTGAGGCACTTGTACTTTACTTGAGTATTTCCATTGTATTCTACTTTCTTCTTCTACTCGTATGGATGTATTGTTAAAGATTAAAGCTGCAGTAAGAAGAATGCTTTTGGCATCATTGGGCAAAAATTCCATAATAACCTTTTAGCATATTATTATTCAAGTGCTCTGAGAGATAACTAGACTTCTGCACCTCCTCATGGCTCTGTTTTCAGGCTTTAAAAAAATCTAGCCCGTGACGGGAGACTTTGACCAATCACAGGTCATTTCATTGAGAGAGAGAGCGTTCCTATTGGCTGTGCTACGGCTGGTGGGCGGTGCTTGGTATTTCTTCAACAGATCTCAACATAACTTGCCCGGTCACAAACCTTTCTCATTTTACAGCTAACAGTACACTACAAGATGTTTCTGAAAGCATCTGAGGTGAGAAATAGACATTATAGTAACAGAATATTGATTCATATTTGATCAGCACTGCCTAGTTTGACCGTTTTATCGGACTACGAAAGTGATTGACAGCTGCTCAGAGACGGTAGCTGGACAGTAGACTCCAGATCAGCTCTGATTGGTTGTTTTCCTCCGGTCTGTGAAATCTTGCAGATGCCGTTAGGAGCACCGGAGGACACAGAGGCACATGATTTTTTTCAGATTATCTGTCATATGCATTACTGTCAGGATAGAGTGACCGTTTTATGCCAAAGCTAATTCTGTAGAACTGACTATATAGAAGATCAAAAGACCCGGTGTGGTAACAGTGGATCTGACACCTAGTTACAAAGAAATGTGAAAGGAGTTTGGTAGTGAATTGTTAAACAATTGAAATGCAAAAATACCTATTTAAAGTTTATTTATGTCAAATATATTTAATAACTCCAGAGTTTGACATAATGCTGTCTTCTCATCTGCCATCTCAGAGCGAAACACCGCCACACTGAAGCCTGTTGTGGTGTCGGTGGTGGTGTCAGTCAGGTGACACAGTCTATAGCGGGGCTTGTTGTGTGCCATAGTGCCGTGTGTCCACCCTCAAAGCACACACACACACAACAGCCTGCGGAAATGCATGGTTTTATCGCACTTGCTGTTTTGTTGACACAATGAGGAAGTGAAAATGTGCACTCAGTTCCGCTTGGCCGACACAATTTGATTATCTAGCTGTCACCTATGATAAGGCTGGATTTTCAGGATCCTCTTTTGCTCGAAGGTTCCACGAAGATAAGTTACAGGAAAGAATTCTGACCCGTGTAAGGAGAAACACCTGAACAGGGTTTGTGTAGAATAGCAATTTCTACATTGGGTGACTTTTTGTTTTTACATATTCTGTCTTTAACCACTCCTAATTTTAGTATCAAGGCTGTCAGTGTGGAAGAAAACATTGGAAAGGTTAATCCAGTGGTGACAGGGCTGTCGCCAGGATTTCACTGCAGTCACGAGTACAGCATGTGGCTTTTTGAGATTACAAGTTTTATGATGTCATTAGTCTTTCGTCAGAGATAACATATTTACTATTTGAGCATTTGCAGATGCATGTTTTAAAAGTGACTAAAAGACCTTTTTTAATGTAAAAATGGATAACAAAAGGTGGTAATGGGTGCATGTTTACATTATACTAGGGATGCACCGATACCGGATCGGATATCGGGCTGATATTGACTCAAATAGCTGGATCGGATATCGATGACATGGGGTTGATCTGTTCATTTCAGTTCTATGTTTATATACTATAAACATGACATACTGGAATTTTAATTCCTGTTAATTTTGAAGTTGCTTGTGTATGATTTATTTTAATGATAAATAAATATTTCAGTCAATTTATATCTATGTATTTACTTGTTACATTTAGTTTTACAAAGTTAGGAAACATAACAACAACATTAAAACACATAAAAGAATGATCCCACAGTGAGGCATATAGCTTATTAACGAAACACTGGTATCGGATCGGTACTCAGTATCGGCCAATACCCAAAGCCCAGGTATCTAGGTATCGGGACTGAAAAAAGTCAGATTGGTGCATCCCTTCATTATACAAAAAGGAACATGGTCATTTTTAAAAAGGCGTACTATTACCAACCTTGATTTTCACCACAATGAAAAGCTGCACATAATAGCAGTTTGCTAAATCTGCCATATCACCTAAAACCCAGGGCCAAAGGAAAATGCATCCTCCATAAGTTGAAGAGCCTGATCAATATTATTGACCAGGCCGAGTTTAGCTTTTTACAAGTATATTGTTATTGGTGTATACTTTGGCAGGTAAGTAGGAAACTGCATTACAGAAATCCCAAGAGTACTTGTAGATGAAGGATAAAGTAATATCCTTCCATCCTTCCAATCCATTTAATGCAGGCTTGTCCACACCCCACACTTTATCATACAATGTTTATTATAATTCAGTATAGTGTAATATGCTATGTTTTTTTTTTAGATATTTGAGTCTTCTTTCATCGTATATATCAAGTTCATCATATAAAATGTGTTTTATAACGTTATATTTGCTTTTAGTGGTGTGTTTTTTGACAGGTTAATCAATCAGCTGCAAAATGTCCTTTTCAGAATATGTTCTCGTTTTGGTCGCTCATTCCTACAGTATTGTTGATATATCGTTATCAGATGACTTATATTATTGGTATTGGCCTAAAACATTCTGTATTGGTTGGGTTATAGTACAAAAGTGTAATAGTTTATGACAGGATTTTGAGAATTACTGACCAGGTGTACCTGCTGACAATGTTTAAGGCTGAGCCAGGTAAGAAATGGGCATTAACGTAACATAATATTGGTTCATATTTGATCAGCGCTGCCTAGTTTGACCGTTTGGTCGGAGTTCGCGAGTGATTGATAGCCGGCTCTCATAGACAGCAGATGGTCAGCAGACCTCAGATCAGCTCTTACTGCTTGTTTTCCTCCGGTCTGTGAAATCTTGCAGATGCCGTTAAGAGCACCGGTGGAAACAGAGGTACCTGATTTTTTTCAGGTTACCTGTTTCATGTACTACTGTCACGACATTGCAACCGTTTTATAAAAATAACTTTTTTTTAATCATATTTGCTCCGGTCTCGCCTACTTCAGCTTTATTTGCTCACTCTCACTCCCAAAAGAAATAAACCCAACTCCTCTTCTGCCTCATTCCTGTGGGTCGAGATCTGGGTTAGCCTATTTTCACTTTTTATTTTCATTGTTTATTAACTACATCATATTCATTGTTGTGTATTTATTACTTGTTTAGTCTGAAAAATGTCAAAAAGTTAACACCAAGTTAACATAGACTTAAGTGATATCTTCAAATTGCTTATTATTACGATGGAGCAACAAACAACAACTATTCAGTTTTTTTGGGAGCATTTTTTTTAAACTTAAACCAACAAATGTTGGGTATTGTGTTTTCATAAATGTCTCAAAAGATTAATCAGTAATTTAATTTTCATTGATTTCTATTATTATTCGTTTTCTATCAATAGGCTGTGACCATTTCACCACTAATACAGAGTCTCCCTGCACGTGTTGTTGGGTTTGTCCATGTTGGTAAAGCTCCTCTCAGCTCAGGCACAGGGAGTCCAGATGTCTGTGCTCCTCTAATCCTGCCTTCCTACTCCCCCACCCATCTCTCCGTTTAGCTTTATTCGAATACACTACATGATGCACTCACACACATATACATACACACACACACATACACACACCACCGCCTTCGCCATGTGCTTGAAAGCAAGAAAGCTACTCTTTCTAAGTCATGCAGTATATTTAACAGATGGATATTACTTTGTTTGTTTGTGTGTTTTTGCCTGTGTGTGTTGTAGGGCTGCTACTAACAATTATTGTCATTGTCGATTAATTTGTTGATTATTTCCTTCGTTAACCGATTAGTTGTTGACAACAACTCAAAGATATTCAGTTTACTGTCATAGAGGAGTAAAGAAACCAGACTTTATTTTTTTCTTAAAAATATACTCAAACTGATTAAGTTGCAGTTCAATTCTACCTAAATACCTTTTTATTGTTGCACTAATCAATATTGATAAAAAAAAGGATTAAATTACATTTAATGTGAAAATGGTTGCTCATTGCGACAAGCCCACAGAGACTAATCACCCGACTCTGTATTTCCCCTTAGCTCTACAGATGTTTTCAGCATCTATCAGCTCATTTGTTTTGGTTTTGGCCTGCAACTTTACTGTTTGGTTCAGTCTCACCGCTCTGATCTAGGGATGCATCAGTCCGACTTTGTCAGCCCCGATACCGATTGCGATACCTGGGCTCTGGGTATCGGCCAATACCGAGTACCAATCCGATACCAGTCTTTAATTAATAAGCTTTATGTCTCACTGAGAGCTGTTTTTGCTGAAAAAGCTGTACGCTACCTGGCTATCACCAAACAGCAGACAGATAAAGTTAGCGTATGTGAACATAGTGGAGCATTTATCAACTAAAGTGCCTGACATTTCCCTCAGGAGTTGGTGGAGACCAAAACAGAGCTAAAAGGAGAATAAATATTGGACTTGCATTCATCAGGTGGACAAAAACACAACACCAAGTGAATGCTAATATTGTTCTGTGTTCGCTGGATGTGTGCTATGACAACACTATAAGGTGATTCTATGTCAATGTTGCCCCAGGTTTGCACCCAGGAGGCAAAAAAAGCCTACTAATGCTGCTTTAAATTTCACTGTGTTGACAAGGACAAACAAACTGTATCCCTATGAGACAAACATTGACACTTAGAACATTTGTCTCATAGCCTCAACGCTTGTAAATATCAGGACAAGAGCTAGTTGGCTAATTCTGTTTGCCATAAATAAGCCTCAGATTCAGAGCGACATCCAGCAGACAGACAGATACTATCACAGAGCTTGTGAGCTTGATAAACATATTGTCTCTGTCCTCAAAACCTCTTGTTTTTCTCATCTCTTTTCCAGAAATATTGTGCTGAACATGCTGGGATCAGACTGACTGATGCATCATGGATCCTGAGGAGCTAGAACTGCAGAATGACTACCGCTACCGTAGCTATGGAGCGGTCATTGAGAAGGCGCTGCGAAACTTTGAGTCTTCAAGTGAGTGGGCCGATCTCATCTCGTCCCTGGGCAAGCTCAATAAGGTACGTCATGAAGAAACACAGACTGCCATAGAAATACTGTAACTGCTAATATCTGTATCTGGATATCTCAGTATGTGATGCTAATGCTAGAACTAAGTTTGTCAATGAAGAATTTTGGTGTGTTGTGTAATCTGAATTCACATTAGCAATTTTTTCTTTTTTGGTGTCCATATTTTGCGGGCATCAACTTCACAGCTGCTTTTTTGAGTTTCCGTTCTCAGTACTTATGAGGAAGTTCTTGTTTCTTAGAGTCTCTCTCTCTCTCGCTCTCTCTTTCTCTCTCTCTCTCTCTCTCTCTCTCTCTCTCTCTCTCTCTCTCTCTGTTATACACCCTTATCGCTCGAGCCTTCTGGCTATTCATTTTGGTCAACAAATGTGTCACTTTTCTTTTCCCATGCAGAGCGCATGTTTACTTTGGAGTGTCTGTGTGTGTTGATGCAAAAACACTGGTCCTTAAAGTAAACAGAGAATGTGAGGGAAAGAAACGTTGTATTTGCTATACATGAAACTGTGCTACAACAATATTATATATATATAAGTATATATAATAAAATGTTTGTGTTGATACCATTTGTTACAGTTTTTTTTTTGCTAAATTTAACGATTTCTTTACCACTTGAGAAGTGATAAAAATTCTAAAAAAAATCCCCCCAAAATACCACATTAAGACACCAAGATCTTGAGGAACACCATAGGAAAAGCCACTTATTGTCAACAGGAAAGCTATACATTGTCTGAATGCTCAAGGTCTCTAGTTTGTGGCTGTAAAGTTTCATGAGGCTGTGGTTATCCTAGAGGTCACAACATTTACATACAGTGGGCAAGTTTCAGAAAATGGTCTCACTATATGAAATGGCTACTAAGGGGAAATATTACATAATATTAATATGTATTAATATTAATATTAATATAACACTTCATTTTTAGAATAGATGAAAATAACACATTTATACTGCACGTACAAAACTGCAGGTTTTTGCCCCAAACTGCATGTGATTATCATATGCAGTTATATATTTCATTCACATATCTTGAGGTCAGAGGTCAAGGGACCCCTTTGAAAATGTCCATGCCAGTTTTCCCTCGCCAAAATTTATAACAATTTTACAACCTCAGAAAGACAGTAAAGTTGGCCGAGGGCGCCCGCAAGGAGTGGAAGAGGTTAATATGTAAACTTTTTGGTTAGTGCCCAACCCAGTTTTTCCTTTTTTCTGTCTCTTTCTTTCAGGCCCTGCAGAGTAACCTTCGCTACTCCCTCCTGCCCAAGAGGCTGATCATAGGGAAGCGTCTCGCCCAGTGCCTGCACCCGGCCCTGCCGAGCGGAGTACACCTCAAGGCTCTGGAGACCTATGAGGTCATTTTCAAAATCATCGGCACAAAATGGCTGGCCAAGGATCTGTTCATTTACAGGTGAGGAAACTGGCATGAAGCTTTTTTCTGCTTTAATGAGAGAGCTGGCCTAATTATGTGTGCTGCTTTTTATGACATAACTTGTGTGTGTTTTTTTTTTTATTTCAGCTCCGGATTGTTCCCGCTGTTGGGCCATGCAGCCATGGCAGTGAAGCCTATTCTGCTGACACTGTACGAGCGGTACTATCTCCCACTGCAGAGGGCTTTGCTGCCCAGTCTTCAGGCCTTCATAACAGGACTCCTGCCAGGCCTGGAGGAGGGACTGGAGGTTTACGACAGGTACATAGCACATACTGGTTTAGTCAGAAGATATTATCTCAGACTGTTCTTTTTATTCTTGTTTATAAATTTGACAATGTTCTATATTTTTCTTATTGCCAACAAATCCCAACAATGAATTGATCCCACTAAAACATATTGTCCCTGTAGCCAAAGCCTGATATAGCCTATTCCTTTTGTGCCGTAGAGCTCCATTGTTGTCTATTAAAAACACATCGATGACCCACACTGTTGAACTGGGTGACATGCTCCTTCATTATGATGAAGGTGGGCACTGTAGTTTATTTTGAGTCAACCTCACATCTACCTAATCTGACCCGCCAGATGGTTTGTTGCACAGAACCATTTGAGAAGCCGTCAATGGAAACCGTTCGGAAGGGCAGGCGCTTTCAAAAAATACTTGGCAGGTGATTGGATGAACCATCTGTCAATCAAACTCTTGCCGAAGCCAGTCGGGAGAAGAGCGAAAACATCTTTTCCATCGAGAAAAGCCTTCTGTGCCGCTCTTTGCTCTTCTTTCACTGAAGAAATACTCTCCAGTTCTGATATAACTGATGCTATTGCAGCATCTACATTAACCTCTTCAGGAGCCGCCATTGTTGTTTTGAACAAACAGTCGCCTTTCCATGTCGCATCACACACACCTAAACCACGCCCCTGTAGCTGCCAGTAGCTCCTCACAGGACACTGATTGGTCCGTGCTCTGGCTTGCCAGACGCAAAGGCATTACTTGAAACCTGACAAGATGGATTTTCGTGTGATATGTGATCCCGCAATTCTCATGTGATCACATGACATCACGATAATCCAGCTGCAGTACAAGGTTAAACATACAACATTCTGCTGCTGTAAATACTCGATTAACAAATATTTATTAATCTGCAGCTGAAAATAGTCCCCAAAAAGTGCACCATTTCCTCTTTTAATGAAAGTATACATTTGTGACTCACAAATGAGGTTGTGGCTGAGAGTCACAGACAGAGTAGGGAAGTGAGAAAGTATTAGTTTTGTTAAGTTTTCTCATTGGATTTGTTACAGGCTTTTTTATGACAATATATCCCTTTAATAGTACAGCAACAAATGTAATATTTAATATACTTAAAAAATATTCGAAATTGGAATTACGAGGTATAGGGTGGTTCAGCTAGTGTGGTGCCCCAAGGGTGAACAGGAGTTAATGCATAACTATAGGTATTCTAATCCTGTAAATAAATACTCTTTGTTTACTCAGATGTGTAAACATTTCAGTTTGAGTTCATGTTCAGTTGATCTGTCAAATGTCACTGTTTATGTTACACACATTTACACAGTAGTGCATGTAGACAGGAGGCCACAGCTTTGTAGCAAAGAGTATATCAGGAAGTGCTAAACCAGTGTCCGCAGTATCTAAATATATATATTTATATATCTAATCTATAAAGAAGACACAGTTGAACATGAGTTTGGACTTACAACTTCTACATATGTGGCTGTTAAACAGAATGAGCGGCTAATATATTGACAAAGACTTGCTCTAGCTGCTTTTTAGGGTAATCTTGGGTGAGTCTATTGACCTCTTAGGTACTTCTACTCTGAAACAGGACTTTGATAAGTATTGATCGGCATGACATCACTAACCACAAGGTCAGCCTGCCACTCAGAAATATAGATTTATTAGTTATTAGATGTATTGTTGAACACATCAATGAGTTGTCTCCCTTTTGTCCCCCCTCTCCCTGTGTCCAGGACTGATGCATTGCTGTTCAAGTTGTCCCTGCTGGTGGGTCAGCAGGTGTTCTATGGTGCGCTGTGGGGCAGTATGCTGGTCACCCCCATGGTGCGACTGCCTGCCTCGGTCTTCATAGTCACACATTTTGACGTCAACGCTTCCCTGCGCCAGCAGACACACATGCTAGGCTACGACCACCGACTGGTGGTGAGTGTTTGTCTTACTGCACACGTGTGGTATGAAGCACATTTAATAATTATAGGGATGTTTTAAGTATTGAGGACATATTTCAGTCCTCCATCACCATCTTTTGTTATCTGTCTGACCTTCTGAGCTTCTCGGCTTCTGTCTGTCTTCAGATAAAGTCGGTGTGTCTTTCTCTGCAAGATTCAAATGTCCTGGTGCAGAGGAACATGCTTGAAATCCTGCTCTACTTTTTCCCCATTGCTACGAGCCTGGTAGGTACACACACAAACACACTCACTTCTGGACAACATCTTTGTTTCTAAGTGATCTAAGTAAAGTCATTAGATTCAGGTTATTTAGGAAAAAACAGGAATTACCCTGTTATCACAATTACATATAAACAACTGCAGCTGCTTGAAAATATTCTGCATTACTTTTGCGAGTTGTCTCCAATTTCTTAAATTCAATTCTTTTATTTACCTTTTTTCCATTAAACATAGTGACTGTCCTGTCATTACGCTCCCATTCTTTCCCGTTGTTCCTCAGCCAACTGTTACTCTTATGTGTTGTTGGTTTAGGACCCAGCGGAGGCCAGTATTACCATGAGTGATGAAGACATGACAACAGTGGTGTCTGCAGCCTCACTTACAATACTCCGCAGAGACATGTCCCTCAACAGACGCCTCTACGCCTGGCTGCTAGGTGCTGATCAATGAAGTACGCTTCAGTTATGAATTACTAACTCAGTATCCCAGTTAACTCAGTATTGTTTGCCTCTGTGTATGTGTTTTCAGGGACCAACAAAAAAGGAGGAATGGTGGCACCACATCCCACCCTCTCTACTACCACAGAGGGACATGCATCCTTTTACTTCAACACCTACTCGAGAGATTTCCTTGTGCAGGTAACTCACTCACGTGGCACACCAAAACCTAAAATATACAGAAATATATGTTTATTTTTAATATAACCTAATTTGTCAATGTTGTTAAAGGTGCTCTATACAATATTCAGAGCATTAATATAGCAGCAAACAACTACTTGCTGTGTAAAGATATAGAGGAGTAATGTCTACCTGAGCAGAGAATGAAGTCACTCTCCCTCTGCGTGTGTTGTAATCCGAACTTCTCCGTGCTTTGTTGACATACTTGGGCCGGCTGCGCGTGCTTTTAGTGCATGTTCGTCCATTTGAGCTTGGGACAGTAAATGAAAGGAAGCATAATTCACTTGTAACATCTTTGTCAGGTGTATCTGTTTGAACAGTGTGCAAATGTATGTTTTTCCCCTGTATCTCTTATTCCCATCTGTTTGTTTCCATGATTTCAGGCTCTGATTAACATCCTCAAGCAGAAGGATGTGGAGAGCGACCCAGACAACGTTATTGTGTACCTCAGGCCCTTTCGCATCATCATCAGTCTGTTGGATAAACCAGAGATAGGTATGCAGCACTGAACAGTACACAAACACGTACAAAATGCTGAAATACTCGATCCACCACTCTTTGTTAATGTCTCAAACATGTTTCACTGTGATAATGACAATAATGTTTCTGCGCAGGTCCAGTGGTCTTGAGCAGTGTGTTGTTGGAGGTGGTCCGGGCTTTTTACAGCTACTGTCGACAGATGCTAGGGGAGGAAACCATCACCAGCTCAGGGCTCTCCGGCAACCAGCTAGCCAGGTGAGAGCGATAGATGCACAGATGTTCACTGTTGTTGCAACTGACAAATGGAAGACAGAAAAAAATATGCTTTTCTTATGTTTTCTTAAACAGTAAGATAAAAGAGAATAAGAATGCATCGGAGATCATAAAGACGGTGAATATGCTCGTGAGCTCCATGAACAGTGAATACCTGTGGGAGTACATGACCCGACGCTTCTGCACTTCTCTCAGGTACGGCAGGAATGACTGTGACATGGGATCCTTATTTGTAAAAGGGAATTATGCATGTTAAAAACGATCAGGGGTTGACTGTACATTACATTGTGCCAACACAGAGATATGACAGAGAGATTATAGGGAAAAGGCAGCATTAACATAGTATACAGTACAGCTTCAATGACAGCAAAGAAAGCCAATGGCTGATGTAAATACATTTTTTTTGTGCAAAAGAAACATTTACAAAATGTCTGTGAACTTTCCTTGTTTACCCTGAAATATCAACCGACAAGGATCAATATTATTTATTTCTGTGTTTTTACTCAATAGTGACAAAGATGACCCACCAACGCCTCCTCGACAGGAGCGCAGTCACCCTGTTCCGTCTGTCTCAGAGATGTCCAATCTCATCATTTTCCTGCTTGACGTTATCCCGCTGGTAAACAAATTGCACACCACTAGTTCCCCCTTGTGAAACTAAATGGATGCAGTGAATAATGCTAATAATTCTTTAAAAAAAGTTTGTTTTTGTTTTGAAATTTTGTCCGACGCCAACAAATACTACAAATGTAGATAAATTGAAAAAGCTAATTCGTAATATTTTTGACAAAATAGAGAAAAATGGTAAGCTTTTATTTGGTTTACCTTTTTTTTTTTATCCCTCTGCTACTCTGTTACAGTTAGGTCTGGACAAATATTTACTATTATTTCAACGCAAGTTGATCAAAGTCTGACTCATACACTAACAGTGTTAAATTTGTGTACACAAACTGTGTGTTTTACATGTTTGTTTTTTCCCCACAGGAGCTCCATGCTGACATCCAGTCCCAGTTCCTCCCTGAGATGTTGGGCACCATGCTGGGCACACTGCGCAGCCGCATGGACTTTGTTAGCCTGGAAGATGTCACACATGGTCTACGTGCCTGCTTCAAGATCCTGAGTAAGATCCAGATGCCCGTGGCTTATATGGAGGTTGAGGCGGGGTCACAGACAGAGGACGTGGAGGTACAGTCACCGGAGGAGGAAAGCAAAAAGACTCAGGTAGGCATTTTACAATCTGTGCTATTTTATATTTTTGATGATTTACTATGCCTCATCATATTAATTATACTCTATCTAGGATATAGAAAAGGAGGGAGAAAATGATGGCAGTGTTGGTCAGGTTAATGGTGACCATGGAGACGAAGAGCTGAACAGAGATGGAGGAGATGAGGCAGAGCCTGCAGATGGTGTTTACCCGGCACTCAGGTCTGAAGACAGCGGATTGGGCATCAGCGCCTCACCGTCAGAGCAGCATCTCCCGCCGGGGATGAGAGAGGAGGGAAATGGAATTTGCAAAGAAGGCGAGGGAGTGTGGAGGAGGGGAGGGAGGGTGGACACCATGACCCAGTGTCTGCAGGACATCCTGGCCTTCATAACCACGAGGTAAACTACTGAGCCGTTATCAAATTAGCTGTACATGGACCTCTTTGTGTGTGATTTTTAAGTATTTTCACTCTGACCATGTTTCAGATACCTGCTGGTGCAGGTGGAGGATGTTGGGGGACCGGAGGAAGTTCCCCAGCCTGACGTAACTGCTGCTTCCGTGGATCAGAAGACATCGTTGCCGAGCTTAGGGGGACGTGAAATTAAAGACAAACTGACTGAACTGTTCACTCCAAACAAGCTTAAACCCAGCCCTACACCTGGCGCCCAACCCGTAGCGGCTCCCACAGAGAAGAAAAAGGAGCGCGGACATTCAGGGTGTCTGGACTGGGCGGCCGGCTACATGCCCCGGGGCAGGGCAGAGATCTCTGAGGCCTGTCGACAGGCCTTCACCGCCACCTGCCATCTGCTGCTGGAGTGCACCACCTTTCCTGTCTACCTAAGTGAAGAGGAGACTCTAGTTCTCCACACTGAGATGTTGGGCCACACAGGTCAGCACATGGATGTTATTTATCCAGCTAAGTTAATACTGCGGTCAGCTAAGTACTGTAAGCCACAGAAGTGATTAAAACGTTTTTGTTTTCCACAGGCAGCGACGTCGACAGCCTGCCAGCGTGGTTGAGGTCCTTGATGACACTGTGCTGCCTGTCCAGGGACTACAGCATCCAGCACACTGCAGTGTCCTCCCTGTTGGAACTCATCAACCACTCCCAGTCCTTAGCACTGGTCATCCAGGACAAGCACAGACGCTACCAAAGATCTGACTCGAACCCTCTGAGTGGGCGGCTGCAGATGGTCACCGTGCCGCCCATCTCCCCTGCTCTGCTTCGTGCCATAGAGGAAGGCACTGATTTCTATCAGGTTAGGTTACAAAAAGGGAAAATGTTGGTGTAACTCAAAGCTGTAATGTAAATGCGGTATTCAAGATGCTTTTTTTCTTTTGCTGTGACTCAGAGGGTGTCCCAGGTACTGTGGAACCAGCTGGACGTAGAGCGGAGAGAGCAGCACATTTCCTGTGTGGAACTCTTTTACAGGCTTCACTGTTTGGCTCCATCAGCGTCCATCTGTGAAGACATCATCTGCCAGGCGCTTTTGAACAAAGACAAGGTGTGTATGCCTGCGCACACACGCTGAACACAATCTCTTCACACATTGTAAAGTGATAGTTTGGGTGTTTTGAAGTGGGGTTGTATGAGGTACTTATTCATAGTCAGTGTATTACCTACAGCAGACAGCCGTCGGTACACCCCCAGTTTGGAGAAACAGACAGTAGTACTGACCTGGAAGCAAAGCAATGTACTGCTGTGGACGGAGGCAGCAGCAAAACATTTTTTAGCCGCCTAAAAGACCACCTAAAAGATATTGATATTTAGAATATTTTCACTCACAGGCAGATAGCCCTTTCTGACGGGGAACGTCAGAAAGTTTCACTCTCAGTTTAGTTCCTCATCTGAAAATATTTTAAATATAGCGTGAACTTAAATGGATATCGATGATGAGCCTTTCTTTTAGGAGGCTAATAAGTTTTGCTGCTCACTCCGTCCACAGCAGTACATTGCTTTGTTCCAGTGCTGGTACTCCAGCATAAGAACAATAAGACTATGGTTAAGTACAACCCCACTCCAAAGCACCTGAACTATCTCTTTAATGTTCTCCCAGCATTAGCATCAGTTTAACCGGGACACATAAACAGAGCCACTAGGAAAATGCGATGAGATGAGCAAAAAAGCCAAAGTTTTTCCTTGTGTGTGTTTGTCTACCCCAGGCTGTTAGGCTGGAAGCACTACACCGCTTCACAGTCCTATGGCACCTGACCCGGGAGATCCAGACCATGTCTCTCAATCGCTCCTTTGACCGGTAAGTACATAGTTGAAAAGTGGTGACAAATGGAGGGTCTTTATTAATGTATACATCACTGTGTCTCTGTAATCCTTGACTGTATGTTCTGTCTCGGTAACTTATATAGCTTTCAACATCAACATATGCGTCAGTGCTCCTCTGATAGTGGACTAACCTGCTACACAAGGAGGCATTAGTGTTAGAGGTGCAAAGATGCGAAGTGGGAACCAGCACAAGTTCATGAAACTATAGCACTTGTGTCACAGCAAATATGCAGCAGTTAAAAAACTGCCAAAATGCCCAGTCTGAATATGTACAATCTGAATGAAATGTGAATAACCTGATCAATAACTTGTTAAAAAACTACAGATTGAGAAAGATCTGAGATGTAGCCTTCTTTGTATCATTCATATTATTACGATAAAGGAATGTTTTTTTTTTTGGGTTGGGATCCTTTTTTTGCACTTATTTTTAATTTATTCATCACGCTTAATAATAATAATTAGAAGAAGAAGAAGAAGAATTACTAATTGAAATAACTAACCAGCACACATAATATATCTCACCTCTCATATCACCAATGAATGAACCCCTGTAACTGCTGCATTAACCACACAATAAACAGGCGTAGTGGGAATAAAAATAAACACAATAAAATAAATGAAAGTAAGAAAAGGAAAAACGATGTGAATGAGTTCTGGCATCGCCCGTATTAATGGTGACCATCTTTCAACAAACTTGTCTGTTTTCAATTGTAATATTGCTGTCATTTTCTCCATGATGAAGACATTTTTTATGCTGTCCCTCGATGTTGAGGGGTTGTAGCTTCAACTAAGAAGCTGTTATCATTTTCTTTTGCTATTAAAAGCAGGATTCTCAGTAAATTATTAAAGCTCTACCCGTCATATTATCAGGAAGTATGAGATCCTTTATTTATAAAATGTGTGTGTCTCTCAGGTCTCTGTGTGTTGTGGTGGACAGTCTGAGCTGTACAGATGGCTCAATAAGTGCAGCAGCTCAGTGCTGGCTGGTCCGGGCTCTTTCCCTCAACGACGTGATTCGGATCCTGGAGCCTATTCTGTTGTTGTTGCTTCACCCCTCCACTCAGCGCTGCGCCATTCAGAGCATCAAGCAAAATCTCACTGCTGGTAAGTGCATTTGTCAGCATGTGTTGCATTATGCTATTTAAGTGCATCAAATATCAATTGATCTTCTTTGCTTTGTTGTATGTGTGCTTTATTTATTAAAGGTAACCTGAAGTTTCTAAGCAGCAGAAGTCGTAGCTCCACCAAAACCTCTGGGACATCTGCGGATTCTATGGCAACAGAGGTCACCACCTTAAATCTCATGAACCTTGTGGACCGGGAATCCCTGTGGGCAGAGTTAGACAGTGGCCCAGAGGTGGCCGAACCACTGGACACTCTAGTGGCATCTAGGAGTGAGAGTGAAGAGACAGAAGAGGAAGAGGATAGAGAGGAGGAGGAGGTGGAAGAGGAGGAGGCCGAGAGTGAACACACCGAGTCAGCTGACACTAGTGGTGCTCAGGTATCCACTGAGAACTCCAGCTCAGGCTCTGTCCCCTACCGCTGCGTTGAGGAAGGAGGTGTGGTCAACGTCCTGCGGAGGGCAGAGTCCGAGCACACGCAGGCATCCGATTCCCTGTCAAGTGAGGATGAGGAGGATTTAGAGCTGGAGGCCATGGCCAGGTCTCGCCTGTTAAAACAGGAGCGCGAGAAGAGAGAGGCCATCGACTCTCTGTTCCGCCATGTGCTTCTGTATCCTGTTGCGGGGGGCTGGCGCCATCTGCTCCAAGGCTTGGCACTGCTCGACAGCCTGCTGAGAAGCAGTGCTGAGTGCCCTCTGGTGGATGCCCTCTCCTACACTTCTCTGGACACGAGCTCTGCTGCACATTTAAACATGGTCTCCAACCTCCTGCAGCGCCATCAACAGGCCCTGGATGGTCTGGGCTTCTACGGCTGCCTGCTTTCCCCTTCCTCCTCCCCCTCTGTGCCCCCATCCCTGCTCATTGAACTGCTGGTGTCCTTGTGCCTGCAGTTCCTGCGCTCTCATTACCCTTCCTATCTGAACATGGGTCCTCTTGACCTGCAGGGGAACCGAGAGGTTCAGGTGAAGAGTGTGGAGGTGCTGACCCGGATGGTGAACCAGCTTGGCTGCACGGCACGGGGGCAAGAGGGCAACGGTGCCAGTCTGGAGCCCATCCGCAGACTCCTCTCAGGGTGTAAAGTGCAGCAACATGCTCTGCTTACACTTTCTGCATCCATGTATGTCAGCCAGAGGGGAACGGACAAGGGACCACCCAAGGGTTTGGAGCTGCTGGAGGAGCAAGGAGGCCTATCGGAGGAGAGTCTGGTGAATCTCGGAGCAGGAGGGGGACAGGAACAGTTCCCCTTACAAATGGAATTACTGAAGCTCCTCCAGGCTCTCATAGTCCTGGAGTACCATGTGTGGCCCGGTGGGGCTGTCTCAGCAGCTGGAGCATCCGGCCAGCCCGTTGAGCCTCGCGAATCCCCAACTGCCACCACCCCGCTTGCTCGCGAATGGCAAACTGCAGTTCTTTTTCAGCAGTCCATCAAGGCAGCCCAGTACGTCCAAAGCCACCCCATCACAGCCCAGGGAATGTTTGTTTCTGCCGCAGCCAGGGCTCTGCAGCCACAGTACGGCTACACCATGCACCCCCACTGGGTGTCACTGTTGTGCTCTTCTCTGCCATATTTGGGTCGCTCGTTAGGCATCATCGTGGCTCCACTCATCAATCAGATCTGCAGGAACTTGGATGAGCTGGTCAAGCTTTACGAGCACGATGGAGGAAGGACAAATCAGAGGTAGAGTGAGCACCACTGAAAACACAGACTGTAACAATTTAACAGCTTTAAGTTTGTCCTTTTTAATGTTTAGGGGTACTAGTCAGATCTCTCTCCTGACTTATTACACGGCTTTGTGGAATACTCGATTCTGATTGGTCAGTCACGGTGTTCTACGGTCTGTTATTTCTTTATAACAGACCGTTGCTATGTTTAATAGACCGTTGCTATGGGCGCAGTTCTGATGTCGGACTCTGGCGGACCGTTTTTATGTCAAATTATTAGTAGCCGTGTAATAAGCAGGATAATGTACAGCTAGCGGGTCATTGTTGTGAAATAAACCCCTTCAGGGTGCTTCGTTTCGGGGTGCCGCATCACCCTGTCTGAGTTTATTTCACAACAATGACCGGCTCACTGTACATTATCCCTTACATGCCCTATAGTGTGGACATATTTTTTCTAATTTGATGTGTGTTTCTGTCCTTTAATCAGTCTGAGTGGTAGAAGGGAAAACATTGCTCCTGATTATCCTCTGACTCTGCTAGAAGGCCTGACCACCATTACACACTATTGTCTACTGGACAACAAGAGGGTGAGGAATGAAGCACACACACACACACACACACACACACACACACACACACACACAGATATACTATACCTCTTATGTGTATGAAAATGTAAATACCAATTTTCCTCTCTCTTTCTCTCTGTCAGTCCTTGGTTGCCTGTGATCCTGTGGATGTCCGCAATGCACGCAACGCTGTGATCGAGGCACTACCGCACATGCTCAGTAGCATGGCATTGTTATGGGGAGTGGTCACGAGGGAAGAGACTCAGAGGCGGGCATCGGACACCGCCCAGAGCAGCAGACACACTTCTACCTCTGTCTACTTTAAAAGCACCAAGGTGTGTGTTGCATACATGCACATTTTCTTCATTTGTTTTATGCCAACACAAATGTATGTAATAACTAGGGCTGTCAATCGATTAAAATATTTAATCGGGATTAATGGCATGATTGTCCATAGTTAATCATGACTAATCGCATGTCTGTAAAGGGGAGACTCGTGGGTACCCATAGAACCCATTTTCATTCACATATCTTGAGGTCAGAGGTCAAGGGACCCCTTTAAAAACGGCCATGACAGTTTTTCCTCATCAAAACTTAGCGCAAGTTTTTTCTCCTTTCTAACCATATGTTATTGTGGTAAATGTCATCCATTCACGGTGTGTGCATGTTTAGATCTTACGGCAGCGGATACTGGAGTTCCTGGTCCCTCTAACTGGGCAGTATGGGATTCAGCTCATGGCTTCACTGGGAGCAGTGTGGAGCAGCAGGAAGAATAAAAGGAGACATAAAAACAAAGTAAGTACTGCAGCGTTAGAAGGGACACACTCACATCTATCTCCCTGAGAGGCTTTAGAGCACTTAGTAGCATCATAACACTCCTGTCTTCTTTAGGTTTTACCTGTGGCCAGCGAGTCTCGTCTAACCATTGTGGCTCTGGTGAAGTCATTGCACACCTTGCACACAGATGCCATCCTACATTTGGTCAAGGAGGTGGTGAAAAAACCACATCAGATCAAAGGAGACCAGGTACACAAACATACAGTACGTGCATGCACAGCTGCTCAAGACTTGTATTCTGGACGTTTCTGAAGGCTGTCATTTTTGTGACATTTTCTTTACCTTTCTCTCCATCAGAAGTCAACACTGGTAGATATCCCAATGTTACAGTTCAGTTACGCCTATATCCAGAGGTAAGAAGGAAATACAATGCAAGTCCCCACCCCAGGTTTAAGAAGACCATTCTACAAATGCTCACTATTATAATAACTTCTGTTTCTGTATGTAGCGTTTCAGCTCAGACCCTGCAGGAAAACGTGGCTCCGCTCCTCAGTTTGTTACGGGAGTCTGTTCAGCTCAACCTGGCCCCGCCTGGGCACTTCTTGTTGCTGGGGTCAGTTTTGAACACATTCAGTTCTTATTCAAGGTTAATTTAGTGTCATTGTACAACACAGGGTTGCACAACGAAATGCAGTTATAGTCCCTTTATCCTACACAAGAAAAACAGTAGTACATTCCTGTGGTGTGTTTTTTTTTTTTTTATTTGCATCAGTAGAAATGTAAACAGCAGCAACAAAATTACTCTGATTGGTAGTAGTAGTTGTACTTCTGTATTACAGAGTGCTCTTACAAATGCATACACACCAAAACGGCTCAGAAATGCGCCGCAGTCCATGACATTAACAATGAGTGGCCTGCTGGTTGTATTTCCTTGTTAACATTAACGGTTTCTGTCTTGCAGAATACTCAATGACTTCGTCAATAGGCTCCCCAACCTGGACAACAAGAAGGACACTAGAGATCTGCAGGTATGATGCATGTTGTATTGCTCTATTTATGATTGAGATAGCGAGCGAGTGCATGTGATGATTGATTGATGGTGACATCATCGTGCAGGAGGTGACTCAGCGGATCCTTGAGGCAGTGGGTGGGATCGCGGGGTCATCTCTGGAGCAAACCAGTTGGCTCAGCCGCAGCCTGGAGGTCAAGGTTCAGCCGCAGGTGTGCCCTGAAGCAGACGAACCTGATGACGCAGACATGGATGGCGACCATTGTGGTAACTTTACATACCTGTGACAACTACATGCAGGCGTGACCTCATCTGCAATTCTTGTCCACTGGTTGAGAAATGAACCCAGGGTGATCAATATAGCCCTCTGTCAGATTGGAAGTAGAGCTTACACCATCACTACTGTTGTTGTGGAAAACCAGGAAATATTGTGAATCGCCAATTTTTAAAGGGATACTTGAGATATGTTGAAGTGGGGTTGTATGAGGTTGTATTACCTACACTAGACGGCGATCGGCACGCCCCCAGTTTGGAGAAACAGGCAGGACTACCGGCCAAGGAGCAAAGCAATGCAAAAGCAAAATGTATTTTAGACACTTAAAAGAAAGGCTCACCTAAAACAAAATCAACATCCACGTCTTTTGAGTTTAATTGTCTTGTTTGCAAATGGGCACAGTAAACCTTCAGGGCCTCCAGCAGAATGCGCAACTACTCCTTCCATCAGACAGGTATTTATACAGAATATTGGGGTCATCATGACATTGACTGTAATCTATCATTTCAAATCAAACCGTTTCAGGCTGTCTTCTGAACAATAGGAGTTGTCGTTGCTCAGCAGCTGCGTCCTGATATGGGGAGTTGTCCCTCCTAGCTAGAGCATCCGGTTATCTCCCCAGCTAGAGTGTCTGCTCATTCAAGGTTAAGTCATTACATATCAGCAGAAAGGACGTACATTAGTTCAAAGAAAGGACAGTTGATGCATTCAAACTTCTTTTCTACTACAGTTATAGTAAAAGTGTCTTTCCCATTACACCCTTTAAAACACCAAAGTCACACAATAACAGAAACAAACTAACCGATCGAGGCGGCGGTAAACCAGCAACTCCTGTGTTCTGCGAGGTAAAATTATTTTATAATTAGTTTTTGTCAATGGAGTCTGGTGGCTTTGAAGAGAGCATAGATAATATTCTAAATATATCATATACTTAAACTGATAATGATTATTTTAGGTGGCTAAAATACATTTTTCTGCTGCCCCCCGTCTACAGCAGTACATTGTTTGCTTCCATGTTCATACTCATGTCTGTTTCTCCAAACTGGGGGTTTGCCGACCGCCATCTACTGAAGGTAATACACTGGCTGCGTCCGAAATCGCATACTATGCACTACGTACTCAATAGGTGTACTATTGTTCAACATACTTTTGTGTGAATAAACAGTAGTATGTATCTTTTCAGACACACTGAGCAGAAATTTACAATGTCACTTCCTGAGAGCCTCCTTGCCGGTTGGAGATGTGTAACCATGGCAACCTGTACCAACCTCATGTGACCAAACGATGGTTTGTGAGACTCAAAGTCGGAATTAATTTAAATCTTACATTTAAATTGAAGCGTTATTATACTAAGGTTTCGGTACCAGAGTTGATTATTGGGGCTCAGGTGGCAGGAGCTTCTTTTATAAAGACTCAAATGGCTAGTGCTATAATTAGGAACAGTGACCTAAGTGACCTCTGCATTTCGATCTACGGGAACAGTACAGGCCTTAACGCTTGACCCCTACAGTGAGATTGTCCTGATGGCTCTATTATGTTGTCTGGGCCATTTTTCTTAACAAAGATATGAGTGATCACTTTTATTCTATGATGAAACATTTCTATCCTAATTGTCACCTACTTGTATATTCAGATGTTGCTCCCTCACAGAATTATAACAAGCTTGGTAACAGTCACATGTGAACTTTTCTCTTTATCTCCTTGTCAGAGTCAATGGCTCAAGCCAGCACCATGGTTTCCTCTTCGGCTCCCTCAGCTTACAGCGTGCAAGCTCTTGTACTCCTGGCTGAGGTAGGTTTTTATTTATTTCTGAGAGAATGAATGGGTGAATCTTCCAGTGTTTGTGGTGTTTAACACGTTTTATACTTGCTGTATAGGTCTTGGCACCACTTCTGGACATGGTATACCGCAGTGATGAGAAGGAGAAAGCCGTTCCTCTCATTTCTCGGCTCATGTACTATGTTTTCCCTTACCTGAAGAACCACAGGTAACTAGTGTGCAGGGCTATCTTAAACAGCTTTGGTCTGTTTGGTCTCAGTAGGCTTCCTCTAACTTGGGCTTTCTTACCTCTAGTGCCTACAACATGCCCAGCTTTGAAGCGGGCGCTCAGCTGCTGAGCAATCTGAGTGGGTATGCCTATACCAAAAGGGCCTGGAGGAAAGAGGTCTTTGAGCTCTTCATGGACCCCCTCTTCTTCACCATGGATGCCTCCTGTTCTCCCAGGTTAGTATGTTTATTTGTTAGATACACACAGACACAGGTGACACAACTCATACAAAATAATTTGTATTTTTTTTTTTTTTAAATGTCAAAATGATGATTTTTTTTCATGTCTGTTTGTGAAAATAAAAAAACAAATGCATATAGAATAATTAAATGAATCAAATATTCAAGAGCACCATCAGCTGGATTATCATAGTAACAAAACAATATCTTTAAGGTCAAAAGAGTAGACAGAATTAGTAGCTTCAAAAAAGTGTAACTCCTGATCTGTCCAGAAGTTGTGGGATATTTCATTATCAAAAACTAGGTGAGAAATTGTTATTATGTTTACAAAAGGTTCTGCAAATTTAGCGATAAGACGATTTGCAGGGTATGTTTTATGCAAACTTTTGAAATGTGCTTCCTTAAAGCATTGCTTGAAATAGAGTGCTGCAGGAATGACGTATTTTTGTAGGCCAACCAGGAAGTTAGAATCGCACGGGTTCCCTTGAGAAAAAGCCAATGGGATTTTTCCATTGGGTTTTGGATTATTGCAGAAAATAAGCTCTGTGGCAAACACACGTTTATGATACTTATACATTTTGTTCTGTAAGATAATCTCCACAAATGAACACCCCTTTTATCATTTCTGAAGTGTGCAATCGCTGAAGTAAAAAGCTAACGTTAGGCTATAAACGAACTACACCACGGTGGCATGATGGTTGCCGTGATGGCTTTCAGTAGTCTCATTTAGCCACTTGTTAGCAACTGCCTTTTTTAAGACGCATAAAGGCTTCAAAATTCATAAGTGGGGTATTTACTGATATATTTTATATCTTAGAATAGTGTGTGTTAATCACAGATCTTATTTCAGGCATCTAACTAAAAACCCATTGACTTCCAGAAGAGGGAACCGGAAGTGCTAAAATGCTAACTCATTTCCAGGTTTTAGGACTCATTCCTGCATCATGGTACACATCACTTAAAAGGTAAAAGCCAAAAGATAGGATAGGATGCTAATTAGCATCTATCCATTATATTCACTGAACTGTTCGATGAAACAATTGGCTGACATCATCTAAACTCTAAACATTCAGGACTTGGGGCTTACTACTTGGACAAGAGAGTAGAGGAGAGTAGTCAGTCTGATGGGAGAGTCTGGTAATGACCGAGCTGCTTCATTTGCCAAACAAATCCAGGAGTTGACACGGTTCAAGGTTCTGCTCCCTATGTAGATATGAAGGGCTCATTCTAAGCTAACGAAAACACAACAATTCTTAGTTTCAGGTGATTATACACTAATGAAAACACAGTTATGAATATTATGTTCCATTCCTGCTAATAGATCCCCCGAAATGTTACCCATTGTTCCTTTAAGAGTAGTTTCCCCAGAAACTCAAGTACTTTATAATATATAATACTGACAGCTAAACTAGTGATAACTTCTGTAATAAATATATCATAGTATTTTTGAACATGCAATACTTATTAATTACTTAATACAACTTAATACATATACTAATGGTTACGTACATGTCACAAACAGGATTTTTGAGACTTTAAGGATGTTGCTGGGAAAAATGTTGTGTGTGTGACTTTAGGTTTTCTCACTTAGCATTTAGAGAGTATTGTGGTTAATCCTGCACACGTGTTACCAGGGTTTTTGATATTTGTTTTTACGACGCTCTTTCTTGTACTTTAATCTCATATTTGTTGCTCTAAATGGAGGCGGCTGATAGAGCGTGACAAATGTGACAAGCTCACAGCTCTGGCTGTTGGAGCAGGGAAAACTTTCACAGTGTACATACAGTATACCATGTGTGAAAAGATCTTGCTTCATCTTTATAAAGAAGTATTTCGTAGGTTCGGGGTGAATGAATTGGAGATCACCAATGTCTAATGTCCTCTTCTTGACTGCCCTTTGTTCTCTATAGTTGGAAATCCATTATTGACCACCTGCTGACTCATGAGAAGACCATGTTTAAAGACCTCATGAGTGAGTACAGCCCCGAGGAAATGTGTTTAGTGCTGTAGAGATACAATTATAATCTAAAGGTGAGAGCTAATCTGTGATACAGAAGGTTCATTTGTTACTTTAACATCTTCTGGTAGATAACAGCAGTTAAAAGAGAGAAATTGTTTTCAAACCAGTGCAGTCAAAATGTAACTTATAGAAGTGGTGTGTCAAATTGAAATTACAGAGACATTTTTGATTATTTGCTGTGATAAACCTGTATTATTTGTGCTGTAGGCATGCAGAGTGGCTCCCTGAAACTGTTCACTAACGTAGAACAGAAACCCATGCTGCTGAAGCGCCAGGCATTTGCCATGTTCAGCGGAGAACTCGACCAATACCACCTGTATCTGCCCCTCATTCAAGGTGTGGTGCTGTTACTGGATATTTGTGTTGATTTTTATGTGAATATGTTCAATTTAGTGGTAGAAACAGACAATCTATGTTCTTTTAATGATCATAAAACTTCTCTCCGCCTGCTTTCAGAGCGTCTCACTGAGGCTTTGCGTATGAACCCTAGCCCTGGTGTTTCAGCCCAGATGTTCCTGATGTTCCGTGTTCTCCTGTTGCGGATTTCGTCCCAGCACCTCACATCTCTCTGGCCAATCATGGTCACAGAACTGGTACGATCGAGCCTGGCTTCATACACAAGGCCAATACTGTACAAGTGTCTATTTTAATACAAATTTAAACTTATTTTTCTGCTTGTTTTTCAGATTCGCACATTTGCACGTCTAGAGAAAGCTCTACAGTCGGAAAAAGACGTCTCCAAGTGAGCTTATTGATTTATTCACAAATTCACATTTCATTGACACTCTGTTGACGCTCTCACTCAAAATACCTTTCTTATGTACCACCCAGGCTGGCTAAAGTGGTGCGGGGAGCCCTTGACAGGAATGGACCAGCGAATTTCTCTCAGGCAGAGTTGGACATGTACCTGTCAGCCTGCAAGTTTCTGGACACCTCCCTGGCTTTCCCTCCAGAGAGGATGCCAATCTTTCAGATGTAAGAGCTCAGAAACATGCTAACATTATGTCTTTGTAGAAGTTGTGATGTTTCATTAGTTATTTTGTCTGTGTATCATTTTCTATCTTACATTTTCTGTATAACTGTCTGTTCCATATACAGGTATCGTTGGGCATTTGTCCCCGAGGTGGATGTGAGCCGCTACGGTGGCCCAGAGAGTGCGCTGATAGAAGGCGAGCAGGAATGCACACCCCATGTTCTCAGAGTACTGGAAGCGATGCAGCAGCGATATGGGGTAAGATCATACGTGGGTTAAAGCAGTCAATTTCAAACTTATACATAGTCAACCTCTTTTAAAAGTCTATACTCTTGAATGGTCATTTTGATGAGATGCTTAGAATTATTGTTAGTTATGCTACACACATGGAACACACTTGTTTTTGATCGGGGCACGTTTCAAACACACTTTTAAGTTATCAGTTTAAAGCTAGGGTCTGCAATCTTGAGGAACTAGCAAGAGTACGCTAAATTTTTTAAATTATCCAACCAAAAAACCCAGCCCAGTGTTGCCAACTCTTTTCCAATGAAAGTAGCTATCAGCACAAGCTACAAAAGTCCCTAAATCCAGAGAGAAAGTCACCATTGACAGTCCATCCAGTCAGGGACTAACAACAAACATGTCTGTTGTTAGTACTCACAGCTGTCAAGCTAGCAGCTTGTGGAAGACTCCACTGACATGCAATGACACGCGCGTAGGTAGACAGGTAGGCAGTTTATTAAAGTCCTGCGACAGCCACAGATACCAGATCTTTTTTCTTTTTTTGTGAGAGCATTGATTTATTAATTGCTGTCTGGATGTAGTGAGAATTTCAACAAATATAACAAATAAATTGTTTTTTGAAGAACACTCCCGGCCCTACCTTTTAGCCATTCAAAATCACTGTGCAAGTAATGACTTGCAAGTAACCATAGCAACAGTACCTGGGCATCATGCTTTTATGTTACCAGCAGCACAGGATCTGCGTGAGGTGAGGTGCTAGTGAGAACAAAGCAGTGAATCAGAGAAATAAAATGTTATTTTTTAATTGTTTTACAGCGGTTACGTTCTAAAATTTCTAATGGGGCATACATGTGAATGAGAGGGATTATTTTTGCATCAATCTATACATTGTTTTTTAGGAAATTGTTGCATATTATACCTTTAAACAGTACTTGATAACTGATTGTGGAATAATTGCAATATTGCAATACGAGGTATCTATATATAGAGCATAAAGGACTTGGCATAAGTATATTCCGCCTTGCCAGTTATTTCCTTAAACTAGGACTCTTGGTCGTGCATAGCCACGATGATGATGATGATGATGTCAATTTTGGTGTGTTATTATGGAAATGTGTCGGTGATAAACTTCAGCTGAAACTGAACTCTGTTAATATTGTCAAAATAACATACAAAAGGTTGTGTTTTTGTGAAATGACCACATCTCTCTCTGATTATGATGTCCTGTCCTGTTATTCCAGACACTGAATGGGCTGAGTGAAGAATCTTCTACAGAGCATTTGGAGTTCCCTCTCCTCCCTCAGCGCTCACTGACCTCCATCATCCAGCTGTTGCCTTTCCTTTGCACCCTTTGCTGTTCCTTCCAGGGCCCTCCCCCTTACAGCAACCCTATGCCCCACTGCCCAGTAGCAGAATACCCAGCAGCCAGCGCAGACACAGTCCTGAAGAGGCTGGAGTGCATCACTGAAGAAGAGTTCCTGGACTCCATGGAGAGTTAGAGCTCAAGCATGAAGCTTTCAGTCCTCTTCTCAAGCTCTTTTGACCTGCAGCCATACGCGCGGAGTACCTAAAGTAGGCACAGCCGGTGATAATGTCGTATCGTGAACTAAGAAAAAAAGGAAAAGTTTTGGAATTCTGTTTTTTAATGTTTTAACTTGTCTGATCTCCACATAAATACGTGCACCTCTGAGGTGCTCTCACACTGAATCTGTATTGGAAAAACCAAGGGACTTTGTTGTAGTTATTTCAGTGGGCTTTTTGGTGATCTGAAAAAAAAAACATGGGAGAAGTATTAACTACAAATTATTGTGGATCACTTCTTTCTCTCTCAAGGACGTGTATCATCTCAGTTGCAAAATATCCACACGTTGAGAATGTGTCGATGTCTACTCGCTTTGCTTTATATGGTTTTAGACTCAAAGATGTTACTACTAAAAATAGTAAACTAACTTCAGATGATTACCTATTGTTATTTTTAGGCATGCACCTTATAATAACAGTAGTTCCAGTAAATATGTTTTTAGTTTGACACCAAATAGCAGATTCACTGTGAAGAACCTCATTAAGTATTGTCGATGTGTTCTTTTGACTTTTTCATAACCTCTGCTTAACCACACTTTCTGTGTATATTTATGTCTGTCTGACTCCGAGAATGTAAAGACTACAGTGTATGGCGGCTGTTAGGTACTTTCTCTTCGATTGTTACTGGATACATCATTATGGGACCTCACAAACCTTTGGCTAAGATTCTTGTTAAGAGTTGTATGATTAAGCTACTGAATGTGATTTGTGTATACCAGGAAAAAAACCTTTGAAATATTGGGTGTACCCCGCTAAAATACATGCTTGCAATTGTTGGTGTTCAAGGGAATTCTTTGTAGTTGTTCATGGATAGCTTTTACAACTGCCTGTTGTCTTTTTTTTTTCCACAATGCTGAATGCTTAAGTAATTTATTTTGGATGTTTAAAGGACCGTGTCAAGTTTTGAATTAACAAAAAGAAGACTCATTAAATGAAATATTAAGCTTAAATACTGTGTTTTCACTTCACAGCTTCAGTTTCTTGTTTTTCTGCATTTGTGTTGGAGAGAAATTACTGAGGGACTCAAAACTGTGATAAAAAAATCGAATTGGCGCTTCGATCCCCGATTCCTCCTGCCCACATGTCGGAAGTGTTCGTGGGCCAGACGCTGAACTCTGAACCCTCCCGCCTTAAATGTAGTTACTGTTTTACCGAGCATTGTTTCATGCCCGTCATTCACACGATGTAAAATGTCACATCACTGCACACAATCATCAGAACATCTTGTGACCATGTCTCAATTAAGACCACGTGTCTTTTCCATAATAAAGTCGTTCTCTATAAATGTTTCAACAACTTGAAATCCCTCAGGAGGAGCTGTAGGACGTGGCTGCAGAGAAGGAAGTTAAATGGGTAAATAACTGTACACATGAGGTAGAAAGTTATGGGTGTAATCCAGTTTTACAAAATGACCTTTCTAACCTAGAAAGATAAAGGGACAGTGTATGCTGCACACACCCATCCAGTGCCACCATCATTCCATTCAATCATTTGGCTATTCAAACTGAAAGTACTGCCCTAAATAATTATTGTAGTTGTGAAAACAAAATGTGACCTAATTCAATTGATCTTTTGGAGGTTGTAACAGGCTCAGTTTTAAAGTCTGTATAAAGACCTATATAGATATGCAAATGAAAAAGGGTTCTTTAGGTACCCACGAGTCTCCCCTTTACAGACTTTATGATAATCACATGCAGTTTGGGGCAAGTCATAGTCAAGTCAGCACACTGACACACTGACAGCTTTTGTTGCCTGTTGGGCTGCAGTTTGCCATGTTATGATTTGAGCATATTTTTTTATGCTAAATGCAGTACCTGTGAGGGTTTATGGACAATATCTGTCATCATTTTGTGTTGTTAATTGATTTCCAGTAATACATATATACATACATTTGCATAAAGCAAGTATATTTGTCCACTCCCATGTTGATAAGAGGATTAAATTCTTGACAAATCTCTCTTTGAGGTACATTTTGAACAGATAAAAAAAATATGCAATTAATTTGCAATTACAGGGAGGTTGGTCAGTCACATTTTGAAGTATAACAGCATATTACATTTTATACCAGTGTCAAGATTTGTAGGTATATTTGCTCCAAGGAGGAGTGTCAAAACAGAAACTTTAGATTGATCACCTTGCAGCATCTGGTAGAGTTTTAATTTGATGTGCTCACACTGAAAAAAATGGTATGGGAAATTTAGACAAACGGGGAGGCTTAACTACATTTTCTGTTTTTCAAAAGAAAAAAGCTGCTGTAACTAATAATTGGACAGCAATATGGCAGCTCCTTACTGGTAGAAACTAGAATTACTACCTCGCATCTCAAGATGTATCTTTTCAGCATACTCAATGGCTATTCTAAAGAGAGCTATTAAAAAAATCAACCGAATTAATTTTGATTATATTTGGAAAAGGAAAATTCACTATGTTAAGAGAGCAGAGATGACCAACGAGTTCAAGGATGGAGGCCTACAAGCCATCGACTTTGATTTTTTAAATGGAACCTTGAAAATGAATTGGTTCAAATCTTTTCTGAGCAACAACAACTTTTGGTATCATATCCCCAGAGAAATATTCAAGAAATTGGGAGGTATAGAATTTTTACTTAAATGTGATTTCGCTATTCAAAGACTCCCAATTAAACCATCCCTTTTTCACCAGCAGGTCCTGTTATATTGGAAGCTCTTATACAATCACAATTTCACCCCACACAATACACCAATATGGAATAATAGATATGCTGTGGTTAAAAACAAATCTCTGTTTAACAAGGACTGGATGGATAAAGGAATTTGGTCGGTGACTCACTTAGTTGATAGTAGTGGCTGTATCATGTCATATGAGAATTTCTGTCTTAGATATAATTTAATTGGCAATCATGACATATTTAAAACCATAACTAAAGCCATCCCCAACTCTATTATCTGCTTGATTAGAGGAATTTTAACAAATCCTACTCCTATCACACCTTGTCTCCCACAACTTTTAGTTGGTGGCTGTGACTTTAGTGAAATCAAAATCCCAAACAAAACAATTAGAAATATGTTTAATCACATCTGATACCCTATAATATCTTACAGAAACTCAATTTCACAAATCTATCGGAAAGGAACTATTCACATGTTACAAACTAAATATCTAAAATTCCCCATAACTCCCAAAGCATTTTAAAATATTAAACGGGGTGTATCCATCCAGTGATTTGTTGCGATAACGATTTGGAATTGAAACCAATAACTGTGCATTTTGTGATGATACTGAAACTACTGATCATTTATTTTTTCATTGTATGTATTTTGGAGCTTTATGGCTTCATATACATGACTGGCTTTTCCCAAAAGTTTCTCATCTGGGAAACTTCTCTCAAAAGGACATTGTTTATGGACTTGTCATGGACAACAACAAAAATGACTTTCTGGTGAATAACATTCTTATTCTTGGAAAGTTGTATTTGCACAAATCCAAGTATATGAAAGTGAAACCTGGTTTAATGTGTTTAATTCCGAGTTCCTTTCTTACATAAAAGCCCTTAAAGTCATGAAAAACAAAAATGCATTGAAACTTCTTAGTATAATAGAAGAATACAAATTACATGTACAGCCCCATAGCCCTTAATTTAATTTATTATTATTTTCATGTATAATTTTACATATTCTATTTGTTCTTATTCTGTATGCACCCTGTCCTTTTTACTTGAATGCAATGATCTATGAGCCATGTTTGTAAATTTGAATTTGTTTAATAAAAAAACAAAACAAAAAAAAAACACATCAGCCCCATTGAACACATAGCACATTCATGCCAGCCTATACAACACATGAGGGGCAGAGTTTACTGTGTGTGTTGCAGTTTTTGACATCCATATTTCTCCACTTGCTGGCTGCTGAGGGGCTGGTCCAGTGGCTGGCTGCTGAGGGGCTGGTTCAGTGGCTGGCTGCTGAGGGGCTGGTCCTATAGCGGGCTGCTGAGGGGCTGGTCCTGTGGCTGGCTGCTGAGGGGCTGGTCCAGTGGCTGGCTGCTGAGGGGCTGGTCCTGTGGCTGGCTGCTGAGGGGCTGGTCCTGTGGCTGGCTGCTGAGGGGCTGGTCCTATAGCTGGCTGCTGAGGGGCTGGTCCAGTGGCTGGCTGCTGAGGGGCTGGTCCTGTGGCTGGCTGCTGAGGAGCTGGTCCTGTGGCTGGCTGCTGAGGGGCTGGTCCTATAGCTGGCTGCTGAGGGGCTGGTCCAGTGGCTGGCTGCTGAGGAGCTGGTCCTATAGCGGGCTGCTGAGGGGCTGGTCCCGTGGCTGGCCGCAAGACAGAGGGCAAAATGTGCGGGAATGTGGTAGCAGACAGGTGTCGGTGCTTGAAATGTAACAACCTCGTGCGAGAACAGCAGGAGCAGAAAGACAAAACTCACACATATAGAAACACACACACACACACACACACACACACACACACTTACAGCAGGCCTAGGTAAGAGGAGGACAGAGTGAATGTACTGTGCACAGCACATACAATTTCCACACATTTATCTCCCTTGGGTCCAGAGGACCAGAACACCACATATGTAATATAATTGTGTAGGGGGGTGTACAGTGTGCAGTCACTGAAAAATGTGTTCTTTTATATGTTCTTCACAGAAAATGAGCCAAGGCCAATGAGTCTGAGGTTGAAAAGTAATTAATCGCATCATCATCATTTTTCTTTTAGTAAACATTGAAAACGGGTCCCACAGACCTGAACACCACACAAGGGTTAAGGCCCTGACACACCCAGCCAACAGTTTGGGGCCGTCGGTGAGCGTCGGTCCGTGTTGGAGGCTTTTCGGCCAATTCAGCATGTTGAATCAGAATCACTCTGATTGGCTATTCAGCTTAAACTACTTAGCACGAGAAGAGAAACGGAAGTCTTCATCTCATCCGATCATTCCAACACACGGATGTTTTCACAACCACATGGCCATGTGGAATGAAGCTAAGCGGTGAGTGAGAGTGGTGTGAAAATGATCGGCAGATGCCGCTTTGTTTCATGTACGTATCATAACGACGGCTTGTATATCCTCCGTCCTCGGTCTTCCCGTTTCCCTTTTAGTATGATGAATACAGACTACCGCCGCCTGCTGGTGTGGAGAGTTACTTCCTCTCATGCAGGAGCAGAACGTACGAGCTAACTGGCTGTTGGCTGTAGTCTTTGCGGTGTATTCGAGTGCAATTTCTTGTCCAAAACAAAGGAGACGTGAGGCGACGCAGCAGTCGGCCTTCATCGCCGCTAGTTCTTTGATGTCGGGTTGGTGTGTCTGGGCCCTTAGGGGTGAACATTGGTATTGGGCACAGCTATTCACTGACTGCTGGTCGATGACCTTTGACCTCTTCCCAGTGGATACTGTGAGCTGTTTTGGTCTGGTGGAAATGAAAACCCTCCCCCAAAACCACACCAAAAACAGCTAATGTCGTATGATGAGACTGGTTTGTTAAATTTCAAAGGGCAGATTAGTTCTCGTGGTCATCTGAAAGCGATTTGATTATCCAGAGTCATGCTTGGTCTGGATAACAGGCAGTATAATGCAGAATGCTGGGAGATAATCAGGGAGGGTAAATGACATTACACAAACACACAAACTGCTCTAAAGACTGCTTGATGGTTTGGAGCCAAGGTAAACGTCCTGCCCAGTCGATAGCAGCCCCGTATTGACCCGTTCTATTCTCCCTGCTCATCTTCGCCTTGTTTACTCTGTTCAATCTACCGTGGCTGAGGGGAGAGAGGGAAGAGGATACAGGTGGATGGAGCAGTACACAATATTGTTCCCGTAATGTAGTAGAACACTTGAATTACAATATGCTGAAAGGTTATTATGGGATTTTTGCCCAGAGATGCTAAATGCATAATGCCTACTGCAGGTTTAGGAGATTTGTCAATTATTTAATACTCTTATCAACATGGGAGGGGAAAAATATGCTGCTTTATGTAAATATATGTATATATTTATTCATTAACGCAAAACAATGACAGATATTGTCCAGAAACCCTCACAGGTACTGCATCCAGCATAAAACAATATGCTCAGATCATAACATGGCAAACTGCAGCCCAACAGGCAACAACAGCTGTCAGTGTGTCAGTGTGCTGACTTTAAAGGGGAGGCTCGTGTCTACCCATAGAACCCATTTTCATTCACATATCTTGAGGTCAAAGGTCAAGGGACCCCTTTGAAAATTACCATGACAGTTTTTCATTGACAAAATTTAGCGTAATTTTGGAGCGTTATTTAACCTCCTTCACGACAAGCTAGTACGACATGGTTGGTACCGATGGATTCCTTAGGTTTTCTAGTTTCATATGATTCCAGTATCAGTAGTAACTGAGTCCACTACAACATAAAAATCACAAATTGCATTAATGCATTAAAGAAATTAGTAGCTTTAAAACCAATTTGCGTCAATGTGTTATTACCGCGGTCATTTTGACAGCCCTACACAACATGGATTACAGCTCAGCATTCAACACCATAGTGCCCTCCAGGCTCGTCAGTAAGCTTCAGGATCTGGGCCTGAACACACCACTGTGTGACTGGATCCTGGACTTCCTGACGGGACGCCCCCAGGTGGTGAGAATTGACAACCTCACCTCGACTTCACTGACTCTAAGCACAGGAGCGCCACAGGGCTGTGTTCTCAGCCCCCTCCTGTACTCCCTCTACACCCACGACTGTGTCGCCACAAGAGCTTCAAACACCATCGTGAAGTTTGCGGACGACACAGCAGTCATGGGGTTGATCTCCCATGGCGACGAGATGGCTTACAGGGAGGAGGTGACCACCCTGGAACAGTGGTGTCAGAACAACCACCTCTCCCTGAACATCTCAAAGACCAAGGAGGTCATCGTGGATTACAGGAGGGGGGGTTGCACTCACCCCCCAGTCACCATCAACGGCACAGCGGTGGAGAGGGTGGACACCTTTAAATACCTGGGTGTCAATATCCATAAGGATTTGACATGGTCCACCCACACCACTGCTGTAGTTAGGAAGACCCAGCAGAGACTGTACGCTCTGAGGCGACTCAAGACTTTCAGACTGAAACCGCAAATCCTCAGGGACTTCTACCGGGGCACCATAGAGAGCCTCCTGACAGGCTGCTTCACCACCTGGTACGGCAGCTGCACC
>CAKAOH010040374.1:5684-18320 GCA_916701665.1 Sebastiscus tertius
AGAATCCACTCCAGAGATAGACTCTTATCCTGGTGGCTCGTCTGTCCTCCACCATCTCTTTACGTTCTTTTGGTTTCTCATGACTCCTCCTGCACACCGGGGACGGTCCGCACCGAGAGACGCCCTTCCTCTTCCTCCCCGTGTGAAGGGTTGCATGCCGCCGGGCCGAGGCTCGGTTCTGTCTGCAGATCTGAGGAACGCCGCCCGCCAGGATCCGCTCGCTCCTCAACATCAAACCTCCTTTTCTTTTTTCTGTTGGGAAATGAAACACTTTCTCCTCCCTGCTCCTCCCCCTCTTCCTTCTCTCCACTCAAACTCTTTTTCTTTCATTTGCGGTTGCATCAGCGCTCTCTAACATGCACGTCCCTGATTGGTTGGTTGGTTGGTTGGTTGGAGTCTTGAAAGCGCCTCAGTTTGCATGTGCCACCACACCACGCACAACTTTTTGCCCCCTCCTTTTTCTTTTCTATTCAAGCTTCGACTTTGAGTTTTCTTTCAGTTCAGCAGATCTTCAACACTTTTTGTCTCCATTTTTTGGCCCCGCCCCCCCTCATCCTCCCGTGGTTGCGTGGGTGAGAGGGAGCATGGTCGGGGTCGGGGTCGGGGTCGTGGGCGGGTCACGGGGAGGGGAGTCTGAGGGTTCACAGCTAATAATGCCTGTCCTATGATGTGTTCTGTGGTGTCGTGTTCTGCCGTGATTCTCAATGTCCTACGATGTGACCCGTCGCCCTGCGCCGCCACCCGTCACCCTGCGCCGCCACCCGTCGCCCTGCGCCACCACCCGTCGCTCTGCGTGGTGGTCGTCCAGGCGGAGAAGGTGCTGATGTTCAGCCCCGAAACCAACCTGACGGCTCTGCTGCTGGAGGCCAAAGACCTGGAGGCCCGAGTCATCATCCTCTCTGCCAGGTTAGAATAACTACAGTGTTTTGGGTGGTTGCATCTAGGTTGTTACCCGGTTGGTACTAGGTTGTTACCAGGTCGGTACTAGGTTGTTACCATGTTGTTACCAGGTCGATACTAGGTTGTTACCAGGTCGATACTAGGTTGTTACCAGGTTGGTACCAGGTTGTTACCAGGTCGGTACTAGGTTGTTACCATGTTGTTACCAGGTCGATACTAGGTTGTTACCAGGTCGATACTAGGTTGTTACCAGGTCGATACTAGGTTGTTACCAGGTTGGTACTAGGTTGTTACCATGTTGTTACCAGGTCGATACTAGGTTGTTACCAGGTCGATACTAGGTTGTTACCAGGTTGTTACCAGGTTGTTACCAGGTCGGTACTAGGTTGTTACCAGGTCTGTACTAGGTTGTTACCAGGTTGGTACCAGGTTGTTACCAGGTCGGTACTAGGTTGTTACCATGTTGTTACCAGGTCGATACTAGGTTGTTACCAGGTCGGTACTAGGTTGTTACCAGGTTGTTACCAGGTCGGTACTAGGTTGTTACCAGGTTGGTACCAGGTTGTTACCAGGTCGGTACTAGGTTGTTACCAGGTTGTTACCAGGTCGGTACTAGGTTGTTACCATGTTGTTACCAGGTCGATACTAGGTTGTTACCAGGTTGGTACTTAGGTTGCTGTGTACTGCTGTAGCTACATGTGTGATTGTTAGTGTGTACATTAGTGGTAGCTACTATATTTATATCTGTGTACTGCTACATGCGTGATTGTTAGGGTGTAGGTCAGCAGGATGTAGCTACAGGTGTGATTGTTAGGGTGTACGTTAGCAGGATGTAGCTACTGGTGTGATTGTTAGGGTGTAGGTCAGCAGGATGTAGCTACAGGTGTGATTGTTAGGGTGTACGTTAGCAGGATGTAGCTACAGGTGTGATTGTTAGGGTGTAGGTCAGCAGGATGTAGCTACTGGTGTGATTGTTAGGGTGTAGGTCAGCAGGATGTAGCTACAGGTGTGATTGTTAGGGTGTACGTTAGCAGGATGTAGCTACAGGTCTGATTGTTAGGGTGTAGGTCAGCAGGATGTAGCGACTGGTGTGATTGTTAGGGTGTACGTTAGCAGGATGTAGCGACTGGTGTGATTGTTAGGGTGTACGTTAGCGATAGCTACTAAAGACTGTATATCTGTGTGTGTTTGCAGTGAGGATGAAGCTGCAGCGGTGTATAAAGCGGCCCGTCAGCTCAACATGACCGGTTCCGGCTATGTCTGGCTGGTCGGAGAGAGAGAGATGACCGGCAAAGCTCTGAGTGAAGCTCCAGACGGTACATCAACCTCTGCCTCCTCCTTCTCCTCCTCCTCTTCCTTCCTCTCTCTCTCTCTCTCTCTCTCTCTCTCTCAGCTCTGCTTCCATCCAGCTGTCAGCATCACTCTCAGCTAAACGTCAGATTAAAGTTCAGGTGTTTTCAGCGCTAGTGAAGCTGTTATATCGAACTTCACACAGCGAGTCAGAAAATAGAGCCGTCAGCCTCGCCGGCTTCAGGAGCTGCTGCTTCTATTGTTTCTATATTTGTACCGGCAGCATTCAGACTTCAGACATATCAGGATGTCATCATGTTGCTGCTCATCTAAAGATGTGATTCATGCTGACACGGTGAGCACGGCTAGAAATAAACCTGCCATCGATGGGGGGGGTTAGCTGCAGACACTCACAGTAATTAAAGAAACTATAAAACTACAAAAGAAGAGACGGAGCTGCTCTACACTTCTTCTCTTTTTAGGTTTTTTAAAAAAAATCTGATTTCCAGCAGTTTTTTATCGTTGAAAATAAAGAGTTAGATATTTATTAGCAGGTGTTTGATGCTGCCAGATGTTTAGGGGCTGGTATCTATGGTAACGCCATGTGGTTGGTATGGTGTTGTTGTGCTGTTAATAGGTGGTATCTGTGTTGTACCAGGTGTTGAGGGGTTAAAATGCTAGAATGTGTTTAATAGATGGAAGGAAGAGAAGAGTTTCTATTTGTATTTAGTAGTATATTGATTAATGGGTGATATTAAATTATGTCCTGTATTCTGTATCGATCTTAATATCAATAGAAATCAGTCTATAAACTAAGACATAATGTGAATGCTGGAGGGAGTTATGGAGTTACGGAGGTAGTTATGGATTCAGTTTGTGAGAACAGAAAGAGTTTTTGCAAGAACATAAATGATATTTTGTGGAGGATTTATCATCATTTCATCAGAACAAACAATAATCTGTTCTGTGCTCATTACATCTGTATTTCTGATTAATCTCCGGTCCCGTTATCGGAGGGATTATTGGTCAGTAGAGACGTGGAGACGGATCCAGAGGTTTCACTCTGACTACGTTTACATGCACTAAATATTACAGGTATTTTCTCTTATTCCTAAAAAGACAATATTCCTATTAATCTGTTTACATGGCTGATGGAAATGAATATGCCACTAATGTTCCTGTTTACATTACTTTAGACATTATACAGCCTTTTTGTTTTTGGACGTTTTTGGGACATTATTCTGCCTTTCTTTGGCCTTTTTTCGGACAGTTTTTGGACATGTTTCTGCTTTTTTCTGACACATGTCTGAACTTTCTTTGGCCTTTTTGCCAGACATTTTTGGACATTTTTAGGCTTTTTTTGGACATTTTCCGACCTTTTTTCTGAAATGTTTTGGAAATTATTCAGCCTTTTTCTGCCTTTCTTTAGCATTTTTTTCTGACATATATCTGAACTTTATTCGTACATTTACGTAAAACGCCCCGATGACGTACGTCCTACGGCTACGGCCATTAAATAACGTTAACTTCCCTCCTCTTCCAGCTGCAGTCATGTTGCTCCGTGTTGTTAAATCCTCATTGTCACCTAACTGGGCTCTTCACGCTATTCTTTTTACGATGATGCACGAGAACAGACTCCGACGCCGTAAACTGCAGTAAAAACCCTGATTGAGACTCATCTAGTGAATGTTCTGTAGACAGAACGCTGCTAGAACCTGAATAATATCAGCAGATCACATGACTTCATCTGGACATGCTGTTTACAGCACTCTCACTATAATAGTGTGATATCAGTGTGCACGTTAATGTGGTCAGTGAACAGGATTTAAAGCATCATTATTATTATTGTCTGGTTGCTAGGGTGTTGTTAGGTGATTAGTGAGGTGTTGCTAGGTGGTTGCTAGGGTGTTGCTAGGTGATTAGTGAGGTGTTGCTAGGTGGTTGCTAGGGTGTTGCTAGGTATTAGTGAGGTGTTGCTAGGTGGTTGCTAGGGTGTTGCTAGGTGATTGGTGAGGTGTTGCTAGGTGATTAGTGAGGTGTTGCTAGGTATTAGTGAGGTGTTGCTAGGTGATTAGTGAGGTGTTGCTAGGTATTAGTGAGGTGTTGCTAGGTGATTAGTGACGTGTTGTGAGGTGATTAATATGTAAGAAAACAACCTCAGGCGAGCGTGTAGACGACTGATCACTAATCAATGAGTGAATCAATGACAGTGATTGGATGGAGCCACGGCTGCTGCGTCTCTCTCTCTCTGTCTGTCTCTCTGTCTCTCTCTCTGTCTCTCTGTCGGTAGTGCTGTAGGTCTCTGATGAAGGAAGCTAACTCTTTAGCTTCTCAGCGTCCTGGTGTGTTTCTCTCTCTGGTTTCTTCTAACTGCTGGTTGAACGTTTAAACATCTAAACAGAGCGAACGAGGCGACATGTTTAAAGGTTCCTAACCGCTGTTTTCTTCTGTTCTGGCTCATTGTAACTGTGTGGCTTTAAATGTGTCTAACATCTTTTTGTTTGTTTCATTTTCTATAGTGTGTGTCGTCCGCCCGCCCGTCTGCCCGTTACACAGTACACTATAACATGGTGGGGGTGGGGGGGGTATTCAGGGTCGATGGGGGGGGTGGTGGGGGTGGGGGAGTATTTGATAAACAGCTAGTGTCGCTACGGTTACCGTGACGTGCACAAACACTGGTAAGATGCCGCCGCTGCTTCCTGTTTCCTGCTTGATGCTTTTGCCCTTTGCCATTGGCCAATAGAGGCCCCGCCCACTGCAACATGGAGCCCGCCTGGCCAGGAAGGGGGCGGGGCTTATTGAGTCAGCTGATCACTCAGTCAGCCAGATGACCACGTGATGTAAACAGAGCTACGCTATAACGGCCAGAAGTATGTGGACACAGAGCCGCTCCGTTAAGAACCGATTCTCCCAGAACCCTGAACCCCCAACCAGCACCTCTGGGAGGAACCGGACCCCCCACTGAGACCCAGACCTGATCCCCAACATGTGTGTTCAGGCTGTTAGACCAGGGCTACGTCGGAAATATCACACTATGCTAACTTTACGAGAAAAAAAAGTGGTAATATTACGAGATTAAAGGCATAAGTCATAAAGTCATTTAAGCGTCTTTGAGTCCCTGAAAAGCGCTATATAAGTTGAATTTATTATTCTAACTTTACGAGAAATAGTCGTGACATTACAAGAATAAAGTCATAACCAACCTCGTGACCAAAACGGCCATTTGTCTGAGTTAATTTAAAATATATATTACACCTAGCCTCAGTGAAATTTGAAACTGACAGTTAAATTAAGGTGTTATTGACGTCACAGAGCTGTCCGTCAACGTCTGTTATGAACGTTGTCGTCACTACTGCATTGCATTGTGGGATATCTATAGTTTGGGACATACTAATGGTTTCAGCGTATTAAATAACACGTTAGTGGGGGATTTCGGACGAAACCAGCACATTAATGAACATGTGACGCCGTCACAGAGGACCGGCTGTCCACATACTTTTGGCCACATAGTGCCCCATCAGATCCTCCGTGATCCTAAATTTAAATCTGCTGAGGTGACCTTTGACCTCCTGTGGACCTGAAACCAGATCAGATCTCAACCTGGTCCCGTACGCGTTGGCAGCGTTTGGTGCGTCCCTCTGGCTGCTGGGTAATCGGCGCCCCGCTCTGTTGCCGTGGCTTTTTGTTTCAGAAGACATCCTCACCAGCCAGCTGCTGCACTCTTAGATATGATGTGTCATTTTTCTACACCCCCCCCCCCCCCACACTCCCCCGACCCTCCCGGCCCCCCCCCCCAACCCCCCCGAGCCCCCCCTCCCCCCAAACTCCAGATGTGTCAAAAAATGATCCATCATGTTGTTGAAGGTGTAGCAGGACTGCACTCTGAAAATGCTCCTCAGCTGTTTGGTCTCTGTTGGAGGAGGTTCAGGTTCCTCTCTAGGGAAACCGTTTCAGATGGAAGTCGTGTTGTCATGGCGTTCCAGCGTTGACGTTCATGTTTCAGCTCTGATCCAGAGAGGAGGAACCAGGAGGCTGACCCCGTGACCTCTCCTCCTCTAGGCTCTACGTTTAGGTTGAACTCTTATCTCAAGGTCCACTTCCTAGATTTCCTGCAGAGCTTTCAGCCACGTGCTGTTGAACGCTGATGAAGGCAACAAGATGTGGCAGAAAGCTCCAGAAGACTTCCAGCATAGCGGACCTTGAGTTCAGGATGTTTGTTCTCAGTTCTTTTCACACCAACGCCGAGTTTTTATACGAGATGTTCATACGAAACTGAGGATGAACGAATGAAGAGAACTCTTATTGTCACTCATAGACAAGAATTTAACATCAATCATTATCATGTTCTTACAAGATACAACTTCATATATATTATATATTATATATTATATATTATATATATACAATTAAACAAGACATAAATTAAATTAGTTCAACACGTTTTAATACGTATCGTAAATTTCATGTTTTAAACACGATATCATGTTAGATATGAACATCAATAAGATAACATTAGCTTATATTGATTAGCTAACAATAAGGAACGTTAGCTAACATTAGCTGATGTTACGTTAGCAGGTCAGTCTGGCCTGTTCCAATATGGCGGCCACGTTGACGTATGACCAGGAGTCAATGTGGTGTCTATGTTTACTGTATATATATATATAATATATATATATATATATATACATATATATATACACATATATATATATACACGTCTATGGAACCAACATCAACCCTCCAGAACTTCTTCCAGGTTTTGAAAGACTCTTCTAGGTTGTCTTGTGAACAGCTGATGGACAGAATAACATAAAGTAGAATAGAACCCAACACGAGGACACGAGGACACGAGGAGGACACGTCTCCAGCCTCTCAGATGGACCTGAGGTCCTCTCAGAGCCGTCCGGTGCTGCGGGCCCGTTGGGTCGGATTGTATTAGCTACCAGTGTTCCTGTTATTGGTTCCCCCCCTCTCCCCCCGCCCCCCCGGGTCTGGTTCTGAAACGGTTCCCTATAAAGGAACCTGTGAAGCAGCTCTGTGACATCATGGATCTTGATGTTGTTTTTCTTCACCAGACGCTTCAGTCACATTCTGAGAAACAGTTTCTGCATCTGGAGCTTCAGCTAACGGAACACCTGCTAACGCTGTTAGCATGTTAGCATCTACATCTCCAGAGCTAGTTAGCCTTCAGTTAGCATGTCAGCTAGCTGTTCTTTACGTTAGCTGCTCAGCGGGTCCAGGAGACGACGTTAGCTTGTTGAACCTGCTAGTTTCAGAGACAAAGATTAGCTAACTTTACATTACGGGTACAAGTTCGCTAATGTGCTAACAGCACTAGCCAGTAGTTTCATTATTAAACGTTCAAAAACATGCAGACAATTACGATAAAACCCTTAAACGTTAGCTAGATGTTCCAGTAGTGGGGGATGCTAACAGTGCTAGCTAGTCAGTCAGCTGGAGGCAGATGATGGAGGCAGATGATGGAGGCAGATGATGGCGGCAGATGATGGAGGCAGATGTTGGAGGCAGATGATGAAGGCAGATGATGGAGGCAGATGTTGGAGGCAGATGATGGAGGCAGGTGATGGAGGCAGATGATGGAGGCAGATGATGGAGGCAGATGTTGGAGGCAGGTGATGGAGGCAGGTGATGGAGGCAGGTGTTGGAGGCAGATGATGGAGGCAGATGATGGAGGCAGGTGATGGAGGCAGATGATGGAGGCAGATGATGGAGGCAGATGTTGGAGGCAGGTGATGGAGGCAGGTGATGGAGGCAGGTGTTGGAGGCAGATGATGGAGGCAGATGATGGAGGCAGGTGATGGAGGCAGATGATGGAGGCAGATGATGGAGGCAGATGTTGGAGGCAGGTGATGGAGGCAGGTGATGGAGGCAGGTGTTGGAGGCAGATGATGGAGGCAGATGATGGAGGCAGGTGATGGAGGCAGATGATGGAGGCAGATGATGGAGGCAGATGTTGGAGGCAGGTGATGGAGGCAGGTGATGGAGGCAGGTGTTGGAGGCAGATGATGGAGGCAGATGATGGAGGCAGGTGATGGAGGCAGATGATGGAGGCAGATGATGGAGGCAGATGTTGGAGGCAGGTGATGGAGGCAGGTGATGGAGGCAGGTGTTGGAGGCAGATGATGGAGGCAGATGATGGAGGCAGGTGATGGAGGCAGATGATGGAGGCAGATGATGGAGGCAGATGTTGGAGGCAGGTGATGGAGGCAGGTGATGGAGGCAGGTGTTGGAGGCAGATGATGGAGGCAGATGATGGAGGCAGGTGATGGAGGCAGATGATGGAGGCAGATGATGGAGGCAGATGTTGGAGGCAGGTGATGGAGGCAGGTGATGGAGGCAGGTGTTGGAGGCAGATGATGGAGGCAGATGATGGAGGCAGGTGATGGAGGCAGATGATGGAGGCAGATGATGGAGGCAGATGTTGGAGGCAGGTGATGGAGGCAGGTGATGGAGGCAGGTGTTGGAGGCAGATGATGGAGGCAGATGTTGGAGGCAGGTGATGGAGGCAGGTGATGGAGGCAGGTGTTGGAGGCAGATGATGGAGGCAGATGTTGGAGGCAGATGATGGAGGCAGGTGATGGAGGCAGATAATGGAGGCAGATGATGGAGGCAGATGTTGGAGGCAGATGATGGAGGCAGATGATGGAGGCAAATGTTGGAGGCAGATGATGGAGGCAGATGATGGAGGCAGATGATGGAGGCAGATGATGGAGGCAGATGTAAAGACGTTTCGTTGCAGTGTGACGAGTTTCTGCTGAAGAAAACCAGCAGACACAGTTCATAACGTCTCAGTGAAGCTTTTCTGTCCTGAGACAAACGGCTGTGATTCTCAGAGTGAACTCCCAGCATGCAGTTTGGTGGTACTGAACACTGACCTGACGCCTGAAGCCCTGAGAGCGTGTGTGTGTGTGTGTGTGTGTGTGTGTGTGTGTGTGTGTGTGTGTGTCACACTGAAGCACTCCTGTAGTTACATCGTTAAGGTTAATTAAAGTGTGTGTGGTTTAATTATCTGAGTGAACGAGGGCAGTTCTCAGTCTGCAGCTGATTTAGCTTCCTGCTGTGTGTGTGTGTGTAACCTCTCTCTTCTGTGTGTGTGTGCGTGCATGTGAATGTGTGTGTGTTGCGTGTGTGTGCGTGCTGCGTGTGGTGCAGGCCTGCTGGGCCTCCAGCTGATTAACGGTAAGAACGAGTCGGCTCACATCGCGGACGCCGTGGCGGTGGTGGCCCAGTCTCTGCAGGAGCTGTTTGAGAAGGAGAACATCACGGAGCCGCCGCGGGGCTGCGTGGGCAACACCAACATCTGGAGGACCGGGCCGCTCTTCAAACGGTCAGTACCACTGAGGTCAGCGGTCAACCCGGGTCCGTACGGATCACAGATCCTTCTTTACTGTATCTCAACCGGTCCAGGTTCAATGTAGAGCGATCAGTTTGTGGTAATGAGTTTTCTTGTATCTGGGCTGAGTATTAATGAGGTATTGATCACTGAAGCTCTGATCAACTGACAGGATGCACTTTCATGTGACGTTAGAGGTCCAATGGTCCGTGTCCACAGCCTCCGTGCTTTCCACGCTCTCCATTCATTGTCTATGCAAGCAGCCGTGCAATGCATTCTGGTAGCGTGGCGTCGCGATTCGAGAGACTAGGCGTCACGACGCCCGCTCCTCATTTGCATAAAGTTGAGGGCTCGTCTACTTGATGTAAATCACGGGCGTCCGACGCGACTCGCCGCCTCTCCAAACCCCCGAGGATCTTTTAAAATAAACGTTGTTGATCTAAAATAAAGACAGATTCATCAACATGGATTATCTCTCTCCTCATGTCTTCAGAGACACATCTCAGTGAACTATTGACGTGAAATAAGAGAAGGAAGTTTCCAAACCAGCCTCCAGACTGGTTCCGGTTTGAAAGCTGGGAGCAGCAGCCGACGGCGGGAAAGCGTTCGTCCAATCAGGAGCCGAGTGTTTCTAGGGACAGCCCACCAAGCGTCCGATGCTGGGAAGCGTCGCGTCCCCTCGCCATAAAAAACGCCCCTGTGGACACGTACCATGAATCTGCCTTCATGTTTCAGCTGACACCTGGAATACCTGAATGATGTACTGTGACAGACGGGAGGACTGACCGGAGACGCGTTGCAGTATAAAGACAACAGACGAGGCGTCATCAGCCTCACAGTTAACGTGATAATAACACCTTAACGCCACTTCATTCATTTAAACGCCACTCATTTCTTTAACACATTAATGCAACTTGTGGTTTTTAGTTTGTAGCAGACTCAGGTTTAAAGCTTCTCATTGTTTTCTATAGGAAACGTTAGCTAGATGTTCCCAGTAGCTTCTATGAGGGATGCTAACGGCGTTAGCCAGCTGTTGTCAATGTTTTCATAAGTGAACTTTAGCTCTAGCTAATAACTGCTATTGTTTTGTGTTCATTGATTTCCAATAATAAACCTAGATTTACATAAAGCAGCGTATCCGTCCTCTCATGCTGATAAGAGGATTAAATACCGGACTGATCTCCTCGAAGGTTCATCCTGAACCTAAACAGCGTGGGATTAATCCTGACGGTTTGTCATCACGTTAACTTCTACAGCCCTGGTTAAAGACATGGACTGAGAGTAGAGAGGCGCTGTTTGGGTTGGTGTTGTCCCCTCAGGCTCTGGTCTCAGGACCGGGTCTCAGGGCTGTCCACTGAGATCAGGACGGACTCGTCTCCAGCTGGAGACGAGGACGGAGACGCTTCACTGATCTGATCTGGATTCAGCTTCACTAACTGGGCTAATAGCGCTGGCTGTCACTCGTCCTGTCCTCTCTGTGTGACCCAGATCCTCCATCAGTCCACTCAGATCACTGTTGTTGACGTGGTCCGCTACCATGTGACCCACAATCAAACCACTGTGTACCTGAGACTCCTGCTCTCTGATTGGCTCTCCAGAGTGCTCATGTCATCCAAGTACCCCGACGGTCTGACCGGACGGATCGAGTTTAACGATGACGGCGACCGGCGCTTCGCCACCTACAGCATCCTGAACTACCAGCAGAAGCCGGGTCGCCTCGTCCAGGTCGGGGTCTTCAACGGGTCACAGGTACAGAACACCTGCTCGTACACTCACCACCTACACCACCTACACCACCTACACCATCACTCAGAGACCTCAGAGACCTCCTTATTGTCTAGCTAGGAGTCTTTTAAAGTCTAGACAATCTAGCTAAAGTATCATTAAAGTACTAATGTACCGTTAATGTACCATAAAAGTACCCTTAAAGTTCCTGTCAGTCAGAATCCTAATGTGTTGTTAGCAGCTTCTTGTGTCCGTTGAGTCAACTAAAGTCAGCGTCCCGTTGCTGGCCTTGTGCTCGCTCTACATAGACATGAAGGAGCATCGCTCTACATAGACATGAAGGAGCATCGCTCTACATAGACATGAAGGAGCATCGCTCTACATAGACATCCTAGTGATAGATCCTAGTGGTGGCTTTTCCCGCCTCGGCTTCCCGACCGCGGTCGGAGGGAACGGGGGAGACGCCGGAGTTTTGGTCGGAGACGATAACGTTTCTCTCTGCGGAGCCCCGTCACTTCACGAGACACGGGAACCCTCTGCTGGTCTGGAGGAGCTGCAGCAGTTATTTCTGTTATTTCTCTTCAAGCAAAAGTAAAGTAAAGTAAAGCACCGGATCCATAAGCCGTATCGGTAAAAGTAGTAGTTCCGTGTGGTACCGGTCCGTTCCCTCGGTGTTCTGGTTCCGTGTGGTACCGGTCCGTTCCCTCGGTGTTCTGGTTCCGTGTGGTACCGGTCCGTTCCCTCCAGCTGTGAGCCTGCAGCAGCCGCTGGCAGACAGTGAGGTCATCGCAGGACGCCGGCGTCCTCCAGGAGTTGAGACGTACAGAGCGAGGACTCAGTGGCTGACATGATGTTCGTCTCCTGTCTCTTCAAATATTGATGATGTCATTTAGTATTGATGATGTCATTTAGTCAGTGTGTCACCCTGAGACCTGCAACAACAACACAACCTGTGTGTGTCTCTGTGTGTCTCTGTGTGTGTGTGTGTCTCTCTGTGTGTCTCTCTGTGTGTCTCTCTGTGTGTCTCTGTGTGTCTCTGTGTGTGTGTCTGTGTGTGTGTCTCTGTGTGTCTCTCTCTGTGTGTCTCTCTGTGTGTCTCTGTGTGTGTCTCTGTGTGTGTGTCTCTCTGTGTGTGTCTCTCTGTGTGTCTCTCTGTGTGTCTCTCTGTGTGTCTCTCTGTGTGTCTCTCTGTGTGTCTCTGTGTGTGTCTCTGTGTGTGTCTCTGTGTGTGTTCAGGTTGTCATGAACCCTCAGAGGAAGATCATCTGGCCCGGAGGAGAGACGGAGAAACCAGTCGGATACCAGATGTCAACCAAACTCAAGGTACTGCTACTACTACTACTACTACTACCACTACTACTACC
>CAKAOH010040376.1:0-59406 GCA_916701665.1 Sebastiscus tertius
GGAGGCTGGTTCCTTCAGTATGTTGACTTTTAAATAGTCCCCTATAGTTTGAAAGCCTGCTTAGGGCTGCAAGCGATGTGTGTTAGTGAGGCGTTAAAGTCCCTGCTCCAGCCTGTAGAGGCAGTGCTGAGTATGAATTTTAACACTCACACATCAGGTCCCGTCTTGGCTAAAATAATAATAAAAAAAAATCAACAGAGGATCTTACACATGGTCTTAGCGAGATTTAAAGCATGACCAACAGCAAACCTCCAAATTGTCCTCCGTTGGCTCACCGGTCCTCTGTTGGTGAATGTCTAACGACGACAAAGTCCCCTGTTGGATAGGTAAACAGGTACACACACACACACACACTGGCAGCAGTGAGTTAGCGGGTTAGTTAGTCAGTCACTGACCTACATTAATATGTCATAAGCCAGACTTTTATTGTGTGTATGTGTGTGCATGTGTGTACCTGTGCGTCACCTCACACTGACAAGTCTGTCAGTGTGAAAAGAAAACAGCTGGTCTTCCAACAGCATATTATGGTGTGTGTGTGTGTATTCAGTGATTGAATGTCTTGTCTAATTTAGCGTGGTTGATAAACTGGATCGTTGCTGAGCTGTGACACGCACGCACACGCACGTGCGCACATGCGCACACACACACACACACACACACACACACACACACACACACACACACACACACACACACACACACACACACACACACAAACACACTTTTTATTGCCAGAATCTATTGAAAACCATTCACTGCCAACTGGGTCAACACCATTGACCATAAGTGGCTATTCAATCATTTGGATGTCATAACTAGTGACATATATCCAGAATATTTCTCCTGTGGTGCAGGTTTAAATAATTTGAATTTCACAAAGGAAATGCGACAGCCTTTTTTTCCATTGAACTGGCATCTTTACTCTCTGAAGCCCATTAAATTATAGGCCACTCTACTGAATTAATATAGGCGGTATATACAGGAAAACATAATTTGACGACTGGTGTTGTGTTTTTAGTCTTGGCACATTAATTATAGGTTAATTTGTACATTGCACACATCTGTCTGCTTTCCTATCTATGTGTTCTGTTGGTGTCAACAGTTGTCTGGGGCTCCTTCTAAATGTTTTTGGTGATGCTGATGCAGATGTGCGTGTAAAGCCAGCAGCTGTCGATGCAGCCAGCGGTGCACTTAGCATCTTTGTGAGAGGAAGCCAGGTTGCCACTAAGCAGGAGATTATAGCACACCTGGCCTCAGTCATATGGATTTTTGAAGCTCTTATGTCTAGACTTTTTTTATGGGATTTTACTATATGTTCAAATATTATTTTAAAAGTTTTTGTTTGTAGAAATATTAGACAATCCTAGTGAGCCCTTCATTTTGTCCCAGTGTTGGATCTGTTGGGGGAAACACAAAGTACTGTTGTATATACTGATTAAGACATACTGTGCACTTAATTAGAAGACATTAGTTCTCTAAAGGTTTCCATGCTGCAGTTACTAGTGAAGCAACAATTTGAAGTGTTGCAGCTATTTGAAAGAGAGAGCAGGCTTCCACAAAACTATTCACAACTAATCTACCATCTTTACTGTACTTCCAGCCTTTTCAATTACCTCTCACAACTGCACAGGGAAAATGTGCAAATTTGAGCCATCCATGTCAGAATGCAAATTGTTGACTCTTCATAACTACTGAATCAGAAAGTGGACATTTCACAACGGCCCATCCTCAATGTCCACATTCACAGACTCACGGACTTGGAGGTGCGTTCCCACAAAGTCTGTGAGGGTTTAGGGCCCTCCCACTGTCAAATTGTCAAGTCCTTGAGTGCTCTCTCGCAGACATTTTGAGCCCTTTATGCACACTTTCCATAAGTCCACGTTTTTGCAGACTTTGCCTGATGGAATTAACCACAAGTCATTGCTTTGTGATTGTGATTGTTTCCCGGGGTAGCCCGGAGGCATAAAAAGAAAAGGTAAACAAACAGGACGGCACAAGGATGTTCAGCCTGGCATAATACATTTACACAGAAACATTAACATTAAGGATTCAAGATGGTACGTCAAAACACATGAAATCAGAGGAATGCAAGCATTAGACTATATTACACACCTGGTTTATTCATCATCACCATTTCTTATAATTTTGCTTTATGATGCTGTTTCGACAAAAATGAGTACGTTCATTATTTGACAATTGGTCTCATTAGGCAAGAGTAGGGAAGACATTCAAATTAGGCAAGAAAAAACATAAAATAAAACCCCATAATTATTAATTTAGTATCGTCAAGGTAACGTGTAATGTTGCTGCAAAGTGCTGTCCTATTTGTATTTATACCATTCCACGGTTCAAGGCTTAAGGCCTTAGGGGGGGACAATGGGATTGGGCCATCAAAAGTAACAAAATGCGAAAGGAATGTTAACATGTGTTGTTTAAACCCACCTGTTTTTGTGCACATTTTCAATTTGCGCATTAAAAAAACCTGAGTGGAAAAGCATGAAATTCTAAAAAAAGAACACCTGACTGGAGAATTAGCACCACCACAAATCCTAATATTCGCATAACGGTCGTGGATGGAAACATACCTTAATTTTCTTTTGCAGATTATCTGCAAATTCGGTTACATTTTGTGCATTTGGATGAAAACTTGACTACTGTTAGTTGACTTCAAATGAAACACTCTTTAATGTTGAGTACACATTACACAAGAATCAAGCTGATTTTGGGTCCGATTCCCCCCTCCCAACAACGGTCAGCAAAACCATGATTTTTTAATGGTTCTAAAGATTATCTTTTCAGATATTCCTGTGGTGTGAGGTACGTTAAGAGTGTTTCTTACATCCCCCGATCGGCTCAGAAGTCCATCCTGGCCGTGCCGATTTCAAATCGTAAATATTAAACATGTTCAATATTTACCATTGGATATCCTGTTGTGTGTGGGGAACCCCGATGACAGCCGATGACGCAGTCACATGGGAAAGAACGATAGCCAATTGAGAACCAAGCTGACTGAAGCAGAAAGACAACCATCGTCGCCACATGGCGGCTGTGGCTAATGCATGAGATAATGCAAAATGCGAAGCATAAAGTAGAAGTAAGGTGGACCTCAGAAATGGTAGTTAATGGTAGTTAACCAGAGTAGTGCAAAAACTTCATCACATTGCTAATTCTTCCTGCCCGTCGTTCGCCATGTTTGTTTACACTAAAGTCACGTGTGATCGTGAGAGATTTTGCGAGATTTCTGTTATTTTTAGTTGGGATTCTGTTGTTCATGAATGGAATCTGTTAGTGTGTTTTGGCTAAATCGTTGCTCACCACACACTATAGAAACAAAAATGTTAAATTTAACACAACATGTGTGGGGTCTCTCACATTTTACACATCTATTAAGATTTGAAAAATCTCTTTTTAAAGCCAATATGATCAATCCAGTAATTGAATATTATTTGTATATATATCCATAAAACACCCATACAGTCTTCTATCCTTTTAATGTGCAACGTGTACATGTATGTTAGATTGATAGTAATTAGAAGGGATGTTTACAGTATGTAACTGCCACCATTATGTACTAAGTAGGCCTAATGATGAAGGATTATAGTGTTGCGGATTCATTTTAGCACAACTATAGACGGCAGAAACTTACTGGACTGCACCACAATGTTTTTTCCTCTTGCTCCCTGTCTTGTCATCTCTGCCTCCCCCGACCCCCATCTCTCCATCCCGCCGTGCCTCAGTCACTTACAGCAGCCCCACTAGGGATTTTTTTTCAGTCACACCTCTCAGTCAAACCAAACCTGAGTCACTGGTCTGAAATGGTCAGCGGCCAGCAGAACTTGAATGTGTGTGTGTGTGTGTGTGTGTGTGTGTGTGTGCATTATAAACCTGAAGATCTCACTGAACTGAAACATCAGTGTCACTTTGGAGTGTTCACTTGTCCAAAAAAGGAAAGGAAGCATGAGAGGAATGGAAAAGATTATTGTCCTTTTACAGAAAACACATAGTAAGTCAACCTAAAGTAAATCACATAGTTGGCTGCGGCAGAGATTGTAAATCTCTTACATTACTATTCTACAGTTGAGGACGTTCGCTGCAGGGCAATTAGGAAGCGATGGGAGACATATTAAGTGTGAAATACAAAGGTGTCTCCTAATCAGCAGTGAGGATAGGTAGCAGAGAAAGAGCTGAATTCACCAGTGACTTCTTTATCACCTACTACTCACATTAAGACGACAGCATCACCTGATTATATTTCTCAAAGTCTCTTTATGATCACTTGTGAATATATGCATCTACAACAATATTAATGAGCTCTGCAATGATGTGTTATTTAGCTCTGGAGTTGTTATTTGTGAGGATTTAGGAGGATTTTCAACTTTCCACTGACCAGTGAAATGTACTGTCGCAGAAATTTAGGGTTTGCAAATGCATATTTTTTCTTCTTCTGAATGTCTGTATGGATGTAATTATTTATAAATACACTCAACTCAAATCAACAGTTTCCCCTATGTACTCGTGTGTGAACAATAACAGACGTGCCCAGACACACACACTAATAAACTCCAGGCCTTTCAGGACTATTGAGTTTTTAGTGTGGCAGTTTAATCAGTGACTGATGATTCACACCTCTGATGCCAGATGAATGAAATTAACTCCAATTAAGAAGCTGGTAGGAGAGACTAGCTGCAGTAGTTCCAGACAGCCCTGATGTCTCGTATAGGAGCCGCTAGCCAACAGACACCTTTCCACTCTATAATCATCTTCCTTCTCTACTGGAACAGTTAGCCTATACAACAGTTCAACAGTTACAACCAGTACAAAAGTATGATCACAAAGAGTCAGACCTTTCTTCAGCTCTGACACAGCACTGTGGAGATACAGTACATCTGGCTATGTGAGACCAGGATGTTAGTGGTATGATTAACATTACTCAGTAATATTTAAATATAATAATGCCATTCTAAAGTGCCGTTGAATTTATTGATTTCAATTGCATAATTAGCCTCTTGTGGCAATTATGACAAGCTGACAATGTTTTAATATCTGACTAACAACCCTGATGATGAGACAGCATGCATGGTAGTTTTTTACTGGTCACATTTACACACGTGTGCCGTTAACAATGGTTACATTGACTTGCATTATGATGGAATATAACTCTATTTAGTAAAAATGAGTATTGGGCGAAGATAAATTCTAATGTTATCATGAGGTGTTCAAATTTGATCTTGTAAAATGTAGTTTTTGGCGAGAAACTTGAATAAATTCAGTTGTTTGAAGGAGATGTTTTCACAGCAATATAAAATAGATAATAGAGAGAGAAATATGACCTGTTTAACTTCCTAACACTAATGTTAGCTCTAAGCAGCTTATAATATAGAATTAAAACTACTAATGCCAATACCTATTTTCAATCAAAGCAAATAAATGAATTGTGTGTTTTAATGTAAATAGCCACTATAGATGACAAGAACAAAGTAGACGGATAACATTTCGAGTTTTTGACTGTTTGCACTGACTTCCGGACGGTTTAAATTTTTTTTCGGCATGATGGTAAAAAAAGTTAATCTGGAGCCTTACTGTCAATCATAGTTCTTAGAAAGAAAAATTGGAATCGAGCGTTTAAAAGTTTAACTGGCAAATTCGGACAACCCTGTTCCCTATCGGTCTGTCAACACTCGACAACTACAGGGCTACCAGCTAGCTGCCTGCAAGGGGGCGATCACTTTTTTGAACAACAAAAACACACAGCCCACTCCTTATTTTTTTCAACCGTTAGAATTAAACAGAGTGTCATTTCTTCTTTGACAAAACCATCTTCATCCACCTCTAAATACACCAACCAAGAGTTTTCATTTTGTTTTTACCAAGTCACAGAATTGTCAGTAATTAGTTGCAGATTAATACCTTTCCCAGCAACAGTTGTCACTGTAGCCGGTGAAATTAGGAGTTGCTAGCTTAAACGTTCACATGAGTTTGTGTGCATTGGAGACAGTCATTGGTGATAGCGAAATGTTTCCCCAATATTGTCAAGTACCAGTTAACTTCTTCAAATTTTCCCCTTTTTCATTGGTAGAAATTGGAGTTTAATGCGTCATTTTCAGCCAGCCGACATTTTCCTCTCAGTTATATGTCGTGTGTGTGCTGTGGCATGAAAACAATGACAGTTCTGCAGATGAATGTGTTCCAGAATATGTCCCATGTATGCGCGCTATTAAGACCCAAGCAATGGTATTTTAGCTAATGAGATGTTTCATAATTTGCGAAGCAAGAGTAATAAAAATGTGTTTAATAAGGCTGTTGTGTCCAGGAGCCAGCTGTGTCTCCATCTGGTTATGAAAAATAATAAAATCACATCATCACCAGTGTGTTTGCCAGCACTTAACTGCAGCTTTGGAGGCCTGGAAGAGAACTCTGGCTGGTAGACACACTTCCACAGAAACCAAAAATCACAGCCAGTATATATAAAGTTTAAAACACGGATATGATCGAGTCACAACTATTAGTATGTACAGTCTCTCCTTCTTCACATCCATGACATTGAAGCAGACACACAAACAAACACACTCACATACATACACATACAGTACACAGCATGACTTTGTCTACATGACCTTTTTAAATCCAGTTTTCTAAAAGAAGCGACACAATTACTGCCCTCTCACTCTCCAAACCGTTTTGCCCACAATGTTACAAAGTCGTATGTGTGACAATGTGCGAGGGCGTGTGCTCTTGGCCGCGCGTGTGTGTGTCCGTGTGTGTGTGTGCTGTGACCTTTCTGCTTCAACCTGGCTCGGAGTTTAAATGGAACCTGGGTGTTTTCAGAGCTGTCTGGCGGCGAGCCTGGCTCACAGAATCACACAATATTTTTGCTGTTTGACTTTGCTTTAGTGTTAAAGGTTAACTGTTAATCAGGGTGTCGTTTTGGCCGCCGGACAAAGGCACGCATCCTGTACTAACAACGCTGTTCCCTCCCCTCCTTCTGTCTCTTCTGTCCTTCCAGTTGCTTCTTTGTGAACACTGACTTAGAAAACACTGAGAGTACATAGAGATAAATAGAGTAAACTTTATGGGGGAAATTTGTCTTGAGCACAGTGCACAGTCTGTTGCTTTACATGAAAAAACATCACAAAAACAACATGAAAACATCTTAGTTTTCACATTGATAATAAGGCAGCTTAAAAAACAACCTAAAAAGCTTACTTTTGTCATGTGTTTTCCATACTGGCGTTATGTTGTTTCTCTACATGTTTTACTTAGTTTATGTACTTATTTTAAGCCCAACCATGACGTTTTCCTTTAACCTAACTAGGTGGTTTTGTTGCCTAACCCTAAGTGAGTGGCTTTGTAGCCCCTGATGTGTAACGCCTTTAAAGTGTTACAGTGCTTGTGTATTTATTGCACATTACCCTATTGCACAGACTCAAACAAACACAGGACTTTCAAGCGGAGGACAGTAGTGTTCGAGACCGTTGTTTTATAAGTTACATTAGTGATGTCTGTCACGTTTTGTAGTGAGGTTTGACACATGTTTTCCGTACTGACGTTACCTTGCTTCGGTTCGTGTTTTACTTAGTTTAGGTACTTATTTTAAGCCCAACAATGACGTTTTCCCTTAACCTAACTCAGTGGTTCTGTTGCCTAATCCTAAGTGAGTGGCTTTGTTGCCCCCTGCTAGTACTGCATGTTAATACAGCTGTGTTATATTCATATCTCCGCGTGGCAAACCATGACAAATGACATGACACTCTGGTTCTATTACACACTTATATTATATATTGATATTGGGTTGAATTAATCGCACAAAAAAAATGCCCCCGGTGTGTAACGGCCTTTAAAGTGCAAAAATGCTAAGTATTTATTGTATATTTATTGCACATTGCTCTATAAAGTGCTTCAGGGATGACGTATTTTTGTAGACCAATCAGGAAGTTAGCATCGCCCTGCGTTCCCTCGACAAAAAGCCAAATGGATTTTTCCATTGGGTTTTGGATAATGCAGATAATAAGCTCTGTGGCAAACATATGCTTATGATACTCACATGTTTTGTTCAGCAAGATAATCCCCACAAATGAACACCACTTTTATATTTATAAAAGTGGTGTTCCTTTATATTTAAGCTATAAACATGAGCATGAGTATACACGATGAAGCTGTAAAGGCGGACGAGTCGACGATATGATGTTTAGTAGTCTCATTTAGACACTTGTTTTTTAAGACACATGAAGGCTTCAAAATTCACAAGTTGGATATTTATTGATGTGTTTTATGTCGTAGAACAAAACGTTAAAATCTCTTAAGCTTGTGTTATCCACAGACCTTATTTCAGGCATCTAACTAAAAACCCATTAACATTGGGCTCCCTCTCGGTCCAAGGTAGCTTCCCTTTGTCAATGTTGTTTGGGTAATTGTAGTCCCACTGCCAAACCTTGATCGACAATGTCATGGCCAAGCAGGGCAACTTTCTGGTGCCTCTGGGATTCGTAGGTTGTACTATAGCTTCTATATGGTGAGAGTATGGGCCGGGACCTGAGGCTACATCATTAAAAACCTATACGACTGGTAGAGTACTACACAAAGAATACTAGTGCTCCTCCAGAGTGGCAGTGAGGAACCTGAAGTTTGCCTCGATGGGCCCTCCTTTGTTCAGTCTGTCTTTCCCACAGGCAGACGCAGCCATCAACACAAAAAACCACACAAAAGCCGAATAACAAACGATCTGAGATCCGAGTGTGACACGGATATGTCGGACTCGAGACAACGGCAGCGACGTGACAGCTCTGCAACATCAAGTCAGCTCTGTCACATTTACACCAATAATAACGGAGAAACATGACAGAGCTATGGCATAGAAATACTGTCACAGCTCACTTGGCTGGTCTGACACTGCATTTCCTAAAAACAAAACAGGGCATGAGTTTGTCAGGCAAAGCCAATGAGGGAGCTGGGATAGGAGTGCTTTTGAGGTAAGGATTAGAAAACGGAAGCCGTTTTTAGCCATCTGGTGAAAATGTGAGCGTTTGAAGAAGACGGCGCTCACAGATTGCAGGGTAATCAGCAATGAGAAACAGAGATTGAGTGATTAAACTGAAGGTTACTGTGGGTAACTCAACACACGGCTGCTGTCACTCTGGTTTCTCACAGTCCTCTCTTTGTTTACTCTTAATTCTCTCACTCACTACAGGGATCTCAGATGTTTTCCCACTAATAGGATGGCCTTGTGTGTTTATGCAGCAACAATCCTGACAGATTCAAGGACAAGTTAAGTGTAGATGTATGGAAAGATAAACAATCCAAAGGTATGTGTGGTGGTTATGTCAGCATTAAATTAAAGTGATGATAGACTTTATGTACGTTTATATCTGGAGATGATTGAAGCAAGTAAAACACATAGTGATACTTTGAAAATACATATAGAAATGCAGCTCAATAGCTTCAGTTTCATACTTTGATCTGTACATAATACACTTTTTCATTTTAACAGACCAACTTACAGACCCATATACTGTACTGGCTAGATAGTCACTGTCCATGGTCCTGATTTTCATCTTGGCTGACTATGAGTCGGCCTTAAAAGGAGCAGTGTCAACACAGTTTCATAGCAGTTTGCCAAATAGTCACGAAAATTAATCTATTCATGTACATAGACGCAAATTTCCCTTTTTTTCCCGTGATGCTCAGCACGACTTTCAACAATGTATTTTTCGTGCTTTTTCCTGTCCAGCAACACGTGATGCATGCGAAAATATCCGCTTTTCAGTCTTTTCAAAATAAAACTACTTAGTTAGGTTTAGTAACAGATCGACTTGGTTAGGCTTAGGCAAAAAACGACTTAGTTAGGTTTAGGAATAGATCGCGGTTTGGGTTTAAATAACACTGGAAGTGCCGTAACTTAATTACGGAAGTTACGTGACAAATAAATCAATGCTGACTTTTGGTTTCACACGGGACATTAGCACCGGTCTCCTGGGCTTAAGTCCTTTTTTTTTTGAGCTGCTCATCCACCACGACCTCCTCCCTACGTGATGTTCGCCGCTCTTTATACTTCCCGGTTCACAATTCCCTTGATTTCGTGCTGACCATCACAAACAAATTTACACAAATCAATACATTACATTTTGTGACTCTTTCATGAACTGCTGGGCAACTGGGCTTACAGTGTGTAACATTTAGGGGATCTATTGGCAGAAATAAAATATTATATTAATGAGTATGTTTTCTTTAGTGTAGACTCACTTGAAAATTAGAATCGTCATGTTTTCGTTACTTTAGAATGACCCGTTAATATCTACATAGGGAGTGGGTCCTCTTCACGGAGCCAGGAATGTTTCCACAGTGGCCCAGAACGGACAAACCAAACTCTGGCTCTAGATAAGGCCATTTGCGTTTTTCGCACCGGCCACCGTAGTTCTCCTACATGCTTGGCACAATTCCAGTTGGTTGCAATCTGCAACCTCACTGCTGATGCCGCCAAATCCTACACACTCCACCTTTAAAATGAGCTTTTGTTGCGGCCAATTCCAAATAATGATATTCTACAAATCTTGATACTTCATTGATGTTTATTTTCAACTACAAGAACTGACACTTCTCTCTTAAGGTGTGAAGGTGTGTTAAGATCGCTGTAGACGAGACCCAAGGCCTTGCTATATGGCCTATGCCTTAAGCCGGCCCTGGCTGTAGATAAGTGGCAACACAAACTCAGACCAGGTGTGTTTGTGTGATCTCAGCACTCACCAGGAACTCCAGTTGTTTGTCGTTTTCCTCCACATACTGTACTCTCTCCTCTTTTTCGTCTTCAGTTTGTTTACATGCACCGAAGAAACCAGATTACTCAGAGAAATCAGGTAATTGGAGAAAGCGTTTACATTTGAAAGTATGGCTTGATAATTTTAACGAGAAGACTCTGCCATCTGACTTCTTTTTTTTTAAAATACGAGGATGTATCGCTGTGTGTGATTATCTCTCCTCTCATCCAGCCACTCTAGTACTATCTCATTAGTCTTTGTCATATACATATGTACTTGCAAAATGCTGATTAGAAACCTGCTCTGCTTGTCTCTGTACCTTTGTGAGTTATAAAAACCAAGCGTAAGCACACATTTTTCACTCAGACATTTTCAACTGAGGCATCTTTGCCTCAATTTGCACCTCTCACGGCATGTCTTCCCTCTGACTTTATATGCAACTGTGCCACCTATAGTGTTCCCTTCGTGCTCAGTCTGAAGACACTTTTGGCCATCCATTGGTAGGAGTTGGGAACAGTGACAGCGCTACTGAGGGCATAACTGCACTGTAAGAAGAAAGTTAAATCCCTGGCTTATATCCCTTTTTCTTGCATGGAAAGAAACTTTTCCATGTTGTTTTTACCTCCATTGTCCAACTACCAACTTCACCTCCACAATCATCAGCTGCTTTAACGGAATACCAAAGGGATTTCTGGCAACTTAATTATGTTTTATTGGCTGTTAGAACTGGTATGACTTCCTGAGGATCTCTATCAGTGTCACTCATCTTGCATTTCTTTGACTGCGATTGCGACTATCCTTTAGCCTTTATGAACCCACCACCTCCAACAATTCATTCTAAAACAATGTATCACTGTGAATGCACATCGTCACACAAGACTTCAGTCCCGTTTCGACCACAGGAACTTGGTCTCCAGCCCAGTCGCACAGGAGTTTGTGAAATATTCACGAAATTGAATGTACTAATTCATGTACATACACAAATTTCACTTTTTTTTTGTGATAGTCAACATGAAATTAATTCATCTTTAATCCACCTAACTGGGAAGTATGAGGAGCGGCCAACGCCGCGTAGGGAGGAGGTCAGCGTGAACAGGTGGGTCAAAAAAACAGGACCAGGACTTTCGCCCAGGAGACCGATATTTATGTCCCATGTGAAACCACGAGTCAAAGTTGATTTGTTGGACAAGTAACGTCCGTACTTAAGTTACAAAACTTCCAGTTATCTTAACCCAAACCTCAATCTTTTCTTAAAAGTAGTTTGTTGATTAAGCCTAACCAAGTCAATCTATTCCTAAACCCAACTATGTAGTTTTATTTTGAAAAGACTGGAGCAAAAATTGACACGTGGGTCCCGTGTTGTTGAAAGTTGTGCTGAGCGTCATGGAAAAAAAGGGAAATTTGTGTCTATGTACGCGAATCAAATAGATTAAATTCGGTGACTATTTCATGAACTGCTGTGAGACTGTGTTGTTCCCCCCGAACTAAGAACCTTTTGAGGAACTCATTGCGTTTCGACTGCAGGGACCAGGGTCTAAATTAAGTTCCGGGACATTTTACGCGGGCCTTTTTACTGCCCAAAAAGACCCTCGTTGAGGGGTAGTACTTTCTGAAAGTCACAGAACTTTCGGGCTGGAGTTTGCAAGGATGACTGTCGCCGATTGGTGAAACACACACACAGCGCCGCTGCTTCAACTCGTGTACCGCTTCATTAATAAACAAGAAAATACTTTAGTATTGATTTAGGACAAGGGGAGAGCATTTCTCTTTGTTTGATAACTTTGAAAGTAAAGTTAGGCTCTGCTGTCTGAGAAAGAAAAGTTATTTACTCATTGTTTCATGGTGGTTACGCTCTAAAGCACAAATAAATAACCATCAAACACTCAACAGATGATTTACTGCGAAGAGGGACGCTCTTAGTTTCATTTTCCTCCGCTGCATTTCATTCAACTTCGCTGACTGCTCAAACACACACTGTTTCAACTGTACAGCTTCATTCATAAAACCAAATCTCTTGCTTACATGTAATCTTCCCAGGTCTAAAGACTGCGGTGGAAACGCAGACAACAGTAAGTTCCCTAAAAGTAGAAAAAAAGTAAAAAGTCCCAGGAACTTTTTGGTGGAAACCCGGCTTTAGCTGAGCATAGGTTTATGTGTAATGTTCAGAACATAAATGTTCAATCCAAGGATGAATGAAGCTCGGTCCGCAGCAGCCGGTGCAATAGTACCCAGCTTCATTCTTTTTTTATAATTTAAAGCGACCACTCATGTGTGCTTCCCCAGGTGTCACCGGTGCTCCAGCTGACTCAGTCCCTCACACACTTTGATCTACACGCTGTCAGAGCACAAGCCGCATGCCACACTGACTTGCTCCTACTTTTAAAGTACTTTCCAACTTTCTGTAAAGGGACCCCTTTGGCATCGCCGGTGTTTTGGCTGACTCAGTGCCTGATAACCACACACGAGAAAATAGATACAAAAAATTATACAAGTCAAAATCACATAACACGCAAAAATACATCATAACAAACTTTAAAAGTGACAGGGACTAATGAAAGTTTCCTCTGGCATCCCCTGCTGTTTCAGCTGACTCAGTGTCTGAGCATCACATAATAAAGTAATACAAACTGTGCACCAAATGGACCTCTCTTGTTCTAAAGTGCTTCCTGAAAACATCCCCCCGGGGTGGCTGATGCACCGGCTGACTCAGTGTCCTGACAACCAGCGCAACACATGCAATAATGATGCACACATAAAATGAAATATATATGGGATGTCAATTTGAGCACTCTTATAACTGTATAAATTGGGCCCTCATGACTTTGGGTCTTCACATGCAGTGTGAATAACATTTCCTTAACCCCACACATTTTGCCCACAACAACAGCTTTAAAAGTGACTTTTTAGTGTCTTTCTTTGGTCCACATGTAAAATTAAAACACCTATTGCTGAGTTGTTGTTGACCTGTGCCATGGTGATTGTAAATTATGAGAAAGTTTGGGCAGAGAGAGAGTTTTAAACAAAATTTTGATTAATGGGCTGAAACACTGTTGATTTAAAAGTATAAGTTCCTCCATTCTCTGTCTGCCATTTGTCTTAATTTGAGAAAACTTGTGCCGTTCACCAATTTTCTTGTATTTTGATGCTTTCGCTTTAGTATGAATGAAATTCATCAATGCTCGTACCTTGCTGTATGAGTCATGTACAGATCGTCTGCCTTCATATCTGCCTCCACAGGGAAAACACGCTTCAGAATGATGCCTTAAACGACCACAGAGACACAAAACAACCACGAAAGAACCAGAAAAAAAGGAAGAGAGGTTTAGGATAAGAGTGGGAAAATGTTCTTGCTTGAGGCCCATTGTACCGGAACGGTAGACAGACATTTCATCATAGGGGTCAAAGGTCACTGATAAGCTAGCTCTGTAGTGGTAACGAGTGTCGCTTTCAAAAAAGAATTTACCCTAATTCCACGTTAGTCTCTCCCATCCAGTAATTCACCAAAGAAGATCGCTGCTATCATCACGACTGGATAATTTCCTGTCTCTCACTCTGCTTGCTCTGACTCAAACAAAATCCTTCTCTCCTCTTAGATTTTCAAATTTATTTCTGTAGCTTCAATTTATTTCTGTAGCTAGTACTTTGCTCTAACTAATCATTTACAATTTGTGCTTCCTGCCTTTGAGATGATCTAGTAATTCTAATATAAGTTACAGTGTAGCTGTCTATGAAATGAAATGAAATATGAATAAATTAATGCATTGTTGAATCTCTGAAAAGCATTCTTTAAACAACAGGTTTTTATTATGTATTCACAGTATCTGCTCATCTACACATGGAAGTGGCCAGAGCCCCTTTGAAGCAACTTAGCAAGTACAAAGAGATTACAAAGAGATGCAAACTAACTGCAAAAGACCCAAAACGACTACAAAGAGACACACAATTTTTTTAAAGAGACATAAAGCTACTGTCAAGAGACCCAAAACAACCACCAAGAGAGTCAAAACAACCACAAAGAGACACAAAACAACCACCAAGAGACCCAAAACAACCACAAAGAGACACAAAACAACCACAAAGAGACACAAAACAACTACCAACAAACCCAAAACAACCACCAAGAGACCCAAAACAACCACAAAGAGACACAAAACAACCAGAAAGAGACCCAAAACAACCACAAAGAGACACAAAACAACCACAAAGAGACACAAAACAACCACCAAGAGACCCAAAACAACCACCAACAAACCCAAAACAACCACCAAGAGACCCAAAACAACCACAAAGAGACACAAAACAACCAGAAAGAGACACAAAACAACCAGAAAGAGACCCAAAACAACCACAAAGAGACACAAAACAACCAGAAAGAGACCCAAAACAACCACCAAGAGACACAAAACAACCACCAAGAGACACAAAACAACCACCAAGAGACACAAAACAACCACCAAGAGACACAAAACAACCACAAAGAGACACGAAACAACCACAAAGAGATGCAAAACAACAACAGAGAGACCCAAAACAACTACAAAGAGACGCAAAACAACCACCAACAGTAGGCTGAAGATCCACCAGCGGCTGTCTGTAAATGCACTGTTCCCGTGTTACAAATTTATTTTGATGGGGAGCAAGATCTCCTTCATGATTACCGGCTCAGCCGTGAGTCCTTGGAGGCCTTGATGCAGTGTCTGGGACCTGAGAGGAGACAGGCCTGGGGACACCACATAACTGTACTTGGTAACCATGTACTAGCAGGCACATGGTTTATCATACAGTGTGGTGTCCCGAGCCTTTTCAAGTTCCAGTATCTACTGTTCACAGGCTGGTCCAAAAGGAAGTTGGGGAGATTATTGCTCTCCAGCAAACAGTCATCACACTGCCTGCTGTTCCAGAGCTGGAGGAGATTGGACTGCGCTTCCAGCAGCTGACCAACAGCCCCGTCTTTTCCACATATGTGGGTGCCAATGACGGGTCCCACATACATGTTAAAACAGTTATGGGGACACAGATATTTATTACAATTTGTAGGCCAATGGGATGTTAAAATAGGCTTTTATATCAGCTCATGTGAGAAGAAGTTTTATGTTCAGTGTTGCTATTGAGTCACGTTCAGTACAATGATATTATTGGTCTATTACTATAGACTATTTTGACTGATGCACATATTTTTTAACATTTTTTTTTATATTTTATTATTTCACTAATGCCAGTAGAGTTTTCGCAACCGTACAGAAACTTGACCCAATTTCTCCTTGGGGATGAAATTTCAGATTTTAACGCTGACATTGCATTACTTTACGCAGGCTACAGGTTTTGCTTATGGGCTGAATGTGCACTTCTCAATGTGCTGATGATCAGTTTCAATATGACCAGTGATGTCATTGTGACTTTAGGTTGCAAAAGTGAAATGTTTAAAAACCTTGGCTTTTTTTTTTTGTCATATCACAGCTTTCTATTTAATAAAGATCTCCTTGTTATCTCTTCAGTATTAAACTGGATTGTATTGATTTGAATTCCAAAAAAGGCTACATGCTTGATTTACTCAAAACACAATCTGACTTTAGTTTTGGTTTGGTTTGTAAGTTCTTTTGTGTTTGCTCTCTCTCTCTCTCTCTCTCTCCCCCCCACCCTTCTCTGTCTTTTTCTCCTGGCAGGGCATGTGTGTGGCAGGGGGTGTGGCTGGCTCCTCCCATGGTAGCAACGAGGCATGCCAGGTTTCAATCAGCTCATCAACCGCTCCATAAAAGCCTGGTCTTCACTCCACTACTCTGCCGGATAACTCCGTCTCGTTTGGTAGAGCTCTGTGTGTCTTTTTTCTTCAGTGTTTTCTGTAGTTTGCAGTTCTCTAGTGTTGTCTGTGATTCCCGTACTTACCTGTGGTTTTTCCTGTGCTCAGGTAATCCTATGTGCCACGCTGTTTTGCCAGCTTCTATGTCTTCAGTGACTGGTGTTCAACCCTCGTGTCCGTTCTCTCCTCACCGGTGATTCATCCACAAGCCAGCCAGCTCCCTGCCTCCACTGCCTGCGCTTTTGGTTGTAAAATAAACTCTTTTCATTTTTACTTACCAGTGTCTGTCTCTGCTTTGGGGTCCAGACAAAACCAAAACATAACAAAAAGTTTTCTATTATACTTCTAAGCTGATTTATCAACAAAAACACCAGACTGCTAAACCGTAAACAGAAATCCATTCTCTTCAGTCAAATAAAAATTCCAAGAAGCAAAAACACTAATCTTTCTTCTTAATCAACTGTTCGAACAGGTCTAGACATCTCTTTGAATTGTCCTGTGTTGCCTGATGCTGTCTTTCAAATCTTTCTTCCTCCTTGGCTGCGTCCTCCTCAAGAAACTGCAGCACTGACCGTTTCTTCTTTTTTACGTGGAGGGGGGACCGCCAGGGGTGGAGGGCTCAACATCCTCCACACGGCTGTCCGAGCCAGACTCCGTGGCCTCGTCATCCTCCACTGTGTCCTGGCTCTGGGTAGCCTCAGGGGATGCTGAGCCACTGCCAGAAGCCACAGAATCCACGCATGCAGAGTCCATCAGGGTGGGAGGATCTACAGATGGCCTCCCACTGATGGCCTCATGCATGGCAGAAAAATATGGCCACATGGCTGCTGTGGCCTCTCCCCTGTTGATCGCCGTGATGATGTTCTTGTGTTTCAAATACATGGGCCAGACGTGGACATCGAACAGGCCGGGGGGTCTGGCACCACGTAGTTCCTAGAGCACCTCCTCTTTTTGCATTCTTCATATGGGATGGAAATAAAGTAACGTTGGTTCAGCACGTCGATCAAAGGTTCGAAGGTGTAAAGCACCTAGTGGGGCGTCTCAACTCCTACAGAAACACAAGCAAGAGTGAAAGTTAGTATATAGTATATATTCCAGACATAAAACTGGGGTTCACAGACAAACATGAATGTAAGGGAACATGTCACACATCACTGAGCATTTAGCCTACCAATACAATTTAAACCACATCTTGTATTTCCGCTTTAGATTGTCCCACTTTTTAGCCACTTGTGTGGAGGTTACACTGGAAAGGCCCATCATCTGAAGGATTTCCCTGAGTGATACGCAAAGATATGTTACTGGTTAACTCATGTGTCAGCAAGTAGTTACAGTAGGTCTACAGCCACAGGTGTCAGCTCACATGTAAATAATAGTTGTTATAGCAAGTTCAGGTGAAATCATTAAAGTACCAATACATAAAGGCTATATAGATCATATCTTAATCCAATTAAAAGTCTCTGTCAACATGATGACATGTAAAAAGCACCTTGAGGTTGCAATGGACATTAGTAGCATGTTGAAAGCAACAACAGTTACATACTGTATTACAGTATCATACATCATCATTCACTAACTCACTCCCAGTCTTTCTCGGCCTTTTGTGTGCCTCCTTCCTGTAAACAGGGTGTCATTCTCTGCCCTCAGTCTGATGACGGTCAGAGTTTCATCATGGGTCCCTGTAAGAAATGACAAAGTAAGATTGATCTCAAATGTAGACCACAGCCCCAATTGGAACAGTTGTCACAGGACTATTTTTGGAATATTTGCAGACAACATACTGGGCAATTGACTATTATATCTCTCTCTCATCTGCAACCGCTTATCCCGTTAGGGGTCGCGGGGGGGCTGGAGCCGATCCCAGCCGACATTGGGCGAAGGCGGGGTACACCCTGGACAGGTCGCCAGTCCATCGCAGGGCTGACACATAGAGACAGACAACCATTCACGCTCACATTCACACCTACGGGCAATTTAGAGTCAACAATTAACCTAACTTGCATGTCTTTGGACTGTGGGAGGAAACCGGAGTACCCGGAGAAAACCCACGCTAACACGGGGAGAACATGCAAACTCCACACAGAAGGGCCCCAAGCCGGATTCGAACCTGCAACCCTCTAGCTGTGAGGCGCCAGTGCTAACCACTGCACCACCGTGCAGCCCTGACTATTATATGACAACAGGAAATACAGCAAATTAGTGCTGAATGCTAGAATGCTTTTGTTGATATAAGAATTTGATATTAACAGCTGTTTGCACTTGTAAACATCATGTCACGATTAGGCCCATAGCAGTTAAATTGGAGCCTAAATGTTCCAATAAAAACATAAATTGGCTAATATCAATGTGAAATGTCATTAAGGAATGCGTTTAAAATAGCAATTTATGGTTATAACTATTATGGTTTGAGATTATTCTAGCTGTACCTTTTATAAGTCACGGGTGCTGAAAACACTAACGCATAGCTCCTCCAGCAAGCCTCCTCGATCCTTGATCCTCGCTCCTCGCTCCTTGAGATGCATTTTAGGAATTGGTATGTCCTCCAAGATGAAGCGCTGAGATCGATTTCCAGGTCACAAGCCGGAGGATCGAAGAGCGAGGAGACGAGGAGGCAAAAAAGTCGGGAAGTGAGATGCAGCTATAGTGGCCACAAAGAGACTTAAAACGACCACAAATGAACACAAACAACCACAAAATGTCCAAAATGGGATGCAAAACAACCACAAAGTGACATAAAATGACTACAAAGAGACAAAATGACTTGAGAGACACAAAGATTACCAAAAAGAGAGGCAAAACAACTACAAAGACAGGCTAAACGACCACAACACGAATGTTAAGAACTGGGTTCAAAACGTGGACTCAAAAGCAGCACACAACGAGAGTCTAAGGAATAACAAAAATATTTATTATAAAGAATAAATGTTCTTTGGACAGGTCTGTGGTCTTGGGGGTCCGGCGTGGCAGTACTAGCCAACCACCCAGTAGAAGGAGGAGGAGAAGGACCACACACCCCTACAAACAGACAGACAAAACAGACAGTGGAAAAAAACACACAGGAGACAAAAGGGCAGGGAAACAGAGGAAATACTGGAAAACTGGAATGCCAGGTGATACCATGACAACAAAGCGGTTGCGAAAAGACTTAAAACGACTACAAAGAGACACAAAACCACCAACAAACCCAAAACAACCACAAACGTAAGACTTAAAAGAGACACAAAGCAACAGCAAAGACACACAACATGACCGTGCTGTCGTGTTGTGTCTCCTTCAGTCTGGGTGTCTTGCTCCTCTGCTGGAGGGGTGGGAGGCCTTTTACAAGTCCGTGCTCCGGGGCCCGTTGTCTCATAGTTCGTCCATGTGTCTCCATGTGTGTGTGTGTATTTGAAAAAGCTGTGTAAGAAAGTCTGTGTGAGTGTGTGTGAGGCAGTTGTAAAAAAACCCACACAAAGCTCATAACAGCTCACCACTTTCCGTAACAGCCCCCCATTTACTGTAGCAATGAAACTATTGTGAATATCAGCCACAAACTTGAGCACAACCCACTGTGTCAACAAGTAAACACTTTGTCAAAGCCACTTAACTCCACGGGGTCCTGCCTGAATCAGTGGCACACACTGGGCCAATGTGTACGATGTTAAATATGGCGTGTATGGGATCCCCCATCGCGTCAATGATTGATTTTAGCCGCATGACGTATTGCACTTAAGTAAATCAATGTGCCGTTAGTCAATATTACCCACACAAAGACACAGCACAGACCTGAAAATGCCACTCTCTCTCTCCTTAATGACTTTCATCCTCTCTCTCCCTGACACTGATATTATTAAGGTCGTATCGTATAGAATATTATTCCCCAGCACTTAGTAACCTTTAGCACACATCCATTTTCTAAACCGCTCAGCCGGTTCAGGGTCCCCGCGAAAATAACCTTTACCATTTCATGTAATTTTTTTCCTAGAAAACAGGCAGACCGATGATGTTTTTCTTCCAGTAATTTGCTAAATGATAACGATTATTCTGGATGGTGATTATAATTATAAAACATAGTAGGGGAAAAATATGAAATTTAGCATTTTTTCTAGACGGTAAATTGAGTTTCAGAGACCTTATGTGCTCTCGAAGAGCTTACATTTCAGCCATTTTCCTAAATGGGAAGCATATGGGTTCAGCTGCATACGCTTGTTCAGATGCATTAATGCTGCAGTAATATTCTGTGGGAGTGTAGATATTTTTTCTAATAATAATCTGTCTATTCTAAAAGGTTAAGTGTCCTATTATGTTTCAATGAGATGTACTGTAGGACTGAAGTCTTTTATGTTTAGTATGTGGTTATGATGACTACTTTAATGCCCTATATGGATATTCTGTAGGGTTTCATCTTTATTTCACAATACATCAGACCGGCACATAGGGGTACTTCTCAAAAAGTCAAGGCCATGCCCCTTTTTGGGTGAAATAAAACCGAATATCCCATAGACTTCAATGAAATTTGACACATGTTTGTATTGTCATTTTGACAAGTTCGTATGCATTCATCCCTTGTTATACAAACGTTTGTTTTATACACATGTCTAATAATTATTTTGCGACCTTGCCTGAACCTGAGTGTTCACGATATCTTAATGAATTAAGGTTGATTGCCACCATGTCCCTTCAGTTTTTACCCGTCTAACACAGTGGCCGGATATTGCTTATCCAGAATTCTAAACATATTTGATTGAATCACGTTAGGCTAAGTGTTTTGTCTGTACATAATCAACGTGTTAATAGTCAGGGATGCACGGATATCATTACTGGATCGGATATCTGGCCGATACTGACTCAAACAGCTGGATCGGTTATCGGTGACAATGGGGCCAATCTATTCAATTCAATTTTATGTCTATATACTATATATGTTATATACTGTAATTTTAATTCCTGTTTATATTTTGACCAATTTGTTGCTTCATTAAAAAGGTTTACACCTGAATTATAAATCCTGTTAATTTAGAAAGTTGCTCTTGTACGATTTATTATTTTAGTATTAAAAAACAATTCACTAAATTTATATCTATGCATTTATTTGTTAAATGTTGTTTTACAAAGTTAGGAAAGCAATGTTTAAGTCAAGCCTGATGTTGCCGGACACGTAAAAGAATAATCTCAGTCACTTCCACACCGTGAGGTATATAGCTTATTTAATAAACACTGGTATCGGCCGATACTCAAAGCCCAGGTATCACTGTCGGGACTCAAAACGTTGGATCAGTGCCTCCCTATTAGTAGACGACTGTTCGATCTATAGGCTGAGATTTAGTTGGAGACAATGTCGTATGTGCCTAAAATCTCAATGTGAAGCCTCGGTTCACCCGTTGCACAACAGCTTTTTGTCATTTTCCATTTTATCTCCTGGGACAGTGAGTTTCTTTTCTCCAAACGGGAGCACAGCCTCAGCGATGAGGCCATGCTGGTTCGGTCTATATCCTGGAGCTATAAAGCCCCCCTATTATATATTTTTTAGGACACGACAGGGGAACAAATCAGAGATCAGCGTTTTTGGATTTGTTGTTGATGCAACCAACTACACATCAACTCTTCAGCATAGCGTTATTACTATTACCGGTTTTGTTTAAAGTAGAAGTTTGGAGACATGTTTCACCTTCTATCTTTCCGTCTACGAGGGACACAGGATTGTTTTCCCCCAAAAGGGGGCGTGGTCATGCGAGCCTACTCTGGATGACGTATTGCCGGTCTGATGTATACGAGAAAAACTGTATCGCTTTCTCACTCCATCTGTGAGTGTTTGTCTTGATTGGGTGTTGTTTAACTTATTATTTATGTACAGTCTCCCTCTCCAAGTAGAGTGTGTGTGGTCATTTTGTGTGTGTCTGTGCGTGTGTTTCAACAACAAATGTGGTTATCTCACAACCCAGACTCGCCTCATTACCAAGGCAGCAGGCCACCAGGAGTTCCATCTTGTTCTTTTTTTCTTTTGACTAACTACTAAAATCAATAGTCCTGACTCTGGACACATGCACACACACGTACACGCACACAAAGCCACCAGATTTTTGCAGGCAATAAAAACACTTTGATTTTTTTTTTTTTTTTTAACTCTGATTCCAATTATGACCAAACTGAAAAGAGCACAACACTGTTCTGACAAGTGGAATCAAATTAACATAACTAACAGCAGAAGACTGTAATTTCCTTGGGATATAAATGCAGGGTGGGCATGAATTGTCACCTCGGCTGCAGACTGTCAACATTTATAATCCTCCTGTTGTAGACAACTTAACATATGAATCAGCTCACTGCCTTACTACAGTATTAGGTCTACATGGACACCTGTAATACTGCAAGAATAACAATTAAAGTTGACTCACACAATGTAACACATTGTCATTGACATGTAAACATGTTACACTTAGCCAAAAGCTTTCAATGCTAATGTTGTATTGGCTCTAAGAACGACACAATACCAGAAATTTAGTCGTCAATACCAATACCACGCCAAAAAAACCCAAAACAAAACAATTTGATTTGAACAAATTGTGATAACATTAAAATGTGCCTTTGCCCAATACTCATTTTTACTGAATAGAGCCTCAACACGTCATGATGGCACCTCTCGTGATGAAATCGGCAGGGCGAGAGCTAGCTGCGTTAGCTGCTTGCAATGTAGCATTATCAGGGAAAAAAATAGGGTGTGTCCTCTGGACACTCTGGACGCGATGATAGTGAGTTTAGTACATCCCAAAAACATTTTCTATCGGAAATGATGGCACGCCGTTTTCGAGCCCTGACAGTATACGGTACGGTACTGTCCAAAAACGAGTATCATCAAGTTTTCCAAATTTTGGCATCAACTTGGTACCAAAGTATCGGTTCTCATGATCCTGATTGGCTCTAGGGATGGAAATTTTGGTCCACTTTGGGTCAGACTGAAAAATCTCAAAAACTATTGAGTTCACCACAGGATGAATTGTAATAACTGATCTCCTGACTTTTCATCATGACTTCAACACTTGAATGTGTCCAATACTTTGGTTTATTACCAAAGTTTGCTGATCATGATATAAACATTATACATGCTTAACATCAGCATGTTATCATTGTCATTGGGAGCATTTTAGCATGCTGCCATTAGCATCTAACTATAAAGCAAGGAATCTCTCTGTCTGTGGGTATGTGTGTGTGTCCTTTGCATATATCGAGAACTGTTCATCTGATTGACTTCACACTTGGCGGTAGTATTGCTGGGGACCCAAGAGAGAGCAGTGTCGAATGTGGTGTAATTTGGACATGTGACACGTCCAATATTAATAAACTTTTAATAAAGAAGTGAACGGCGCTCTGTACAGCAGTGGAGGTCATAATATGCCGTTTATTCCAGTTTAGTTTACTTTCCCTCCTTACACTATTCCAAAAGCTTTATTGAAACATAAAAAGTACACAGGAACACAAGGAGTAGCAGAGAGCAGTGGCCTTAGCTATTAACTACCACAGTTCTGTGCAAATTTATTCACACAGAATCAGATCCATTCATTTCTTTTCGAATGTGCATGGATACAACCACTAATGAAGTGTAGTTCACCGAGCACACGTTTACACCTAGAAGCCTAGTATGACCCCAATCTAATCTGTTTGCCACTCGTTCCACTGGAGCAGTTGTGGTGTGAGGGGCCTTGCTCAAGGGCGGTGGTAATTAGGGAGGGGTAAGTGCTGCGACAACAAACAATTAAGATAGCATCATAACATAACAAGAGTCTTAACAAGGGATTACATGTCTGACGCTTATGCGTGGTGCATACCAGTGGCGTGTTGCTTCTTTCCTTATCTTCTTTCTCTTTCTCCCTCTAAGCCTGATATCCGTAGAGAATGAATGTGTGATTATAACTGAGGAATGAATCAGTCTTGCATTGTTATGGCCAGTACATCCTGTGCAATGTGTGTGTGTGTGGGGGAGACTGTTGCAGGAGGAAATGGGAGGATCAGGAAGCTATCAGTGCTTTGATGAGATGAGGGACGCACATACACACACATACGCAATGATGAGATGAGGGTCATAATGACACAAACCTCTCTCTCTCTCCAAATTATAGAGAGTTAGCAGGACTCTTAGGTGTGTTTATTTTGCATGCACCAGGGAACTTGCATCAGTAATGCAGTGTTTGAATTAACACCTATGATGAGCCTCCCATTGCATCTTTAAAATATATTTTACTGATTTCACGTCTCACTGTAAATTCATTGCAAGTGTAGCAATCTTGCAGATGCCATTAGAAGCACCGGAGGACACTGGAGGACACTGGAGGACACAGAAGCACATGTTTTTTTTCAGATTACTTGTCTCATGCACAACTGTCAGGATATAGTGACCGTTTTATAAAAAAATACTTTTTTTTTATCATATTTGCTCCAATTCTACCTACTTCAACTTTAACTACCATTCATATTTTTCCATAGGGGTCCACCAGAAAAGGCAGGACTTTGTCTTTCTATATGTGGTTTGAGTCCAGGGCAGGATGTTATATCAAGCCCCCAGGAAGAGCGCCGGTCGACGATCCCGACTTTCGTAGTGCCCAAACGGTGGTATTGGAACTTCCGTGTCAGTCACGTGATGCCGTTGGGCCCAAAAATACTTTTTCCCATAGACATACATTGGGAAAGAGACATCTGTAACTCAGTGGATAATTTTCTTTGAGGTGAATCAACTTCCCAGTGCGAACACCTAAATAGCCCTTATTTAAAAGTTTTTAAAGTTGTAAAATGCACTAATAGCTGAATCCAGAGTTATTTCCCTTCCTCCGTTCATGTAAGTGAGACCCAGACCGAGGCTGGAGCGAAAGCTGTGACGATGGCGTGACGTTGGGACCCCGTGACCAAGTCATGTGACCGAGCGGACGCTACTCCGCTAAGATCCGGGTACTTTTCCAGACGGAAGTCCAGCCATTTAGGCTTCATGCGCCAATGAGCAACTCTCATAGGAATGATCAGGGTCCCGCCTCCAACGCTGTATCCACTTCTTTTAATACATCAATGTGTTGGATTAGCATTGATAAATGTGGCGCTTCAGCTGCTGTCCGTGGTGCTGATTAAAGGCTTGTTTGTTGGAAGAAAGTTGCATGGGGACATAGCAGTTGTCTGCTTTGCAATTGTCTGGAGTGGTTGTGTGTGCACGCACAAGCGTGGGGGCTTAATTTTGGGAGTGAGGGCTCAGGAAAAAAACTTGCACTGGGGCCAATCACAACCATGTTATACTGCTGCTAAGATGTGTGATCTAAGTGTGGGATGTCCCGGGAGGATGCACTGAGTCAATTCCTATAGGAAATCAAACCTGTTCAAAAGGGGCATGGCAGGAAATGGCAAATTCAATATTTAACAACATAGTTTTCAATCATGTGTCAGTGTGACCCGAGGGCCTGCAAAGTTTTGAGTCCAATCAACCAGCCTGAAATATTCATCCTATTGCGCATATGTTATATGCACAAAGATAAACCTAGTGATATGTTTCCTCTATAAATCAGTTACACTGTTGAGTTTGAATGTTTATCTCCGGTTGTCTGTAATTTCACCATGCCAACAGCCTGTGCTACCTTTATCCCAACTGTTTCCTCACCTGAGCTCAGAAAAATGTTTCAACTTGCTTAAACTAAAATGTCCCCTGACTTCAATAAATATGTGATGTGAACAATTCGCGCCACTGTCACGTAATCCAATTTGCGCCGCAGAAATATGTTATTCACGTACCTTGTATACACAACATGCAAATTAAATTTCAAAGTCTGAGCTTTTTGCCACAGAATCTTGTCAGGCAGTGTTAACAACAGCAGATTTCACTGATTAGCGCACCTCGAGTCAGAGAAGAGGTGCTAATCAGTGAAATCAGCTGCTGTATAGTGTTCTGGTAGATTGACAACCTGCAGGCTCGAAGGTCACAAAAGAACAAGATTAGAAAGAGATGCTGTGAATCAGAGATGGTTATTTAAAAACTTGCATTACATTACATTCATTTGGTAGATGCTTTTGTCCAAAACCACTTACAATAAGTCAGTGATTTTCCGAAGAAAGACAGTTGCTATTTTTCCATGTTTTTGTGTCTAAGTGACTAATGAGGACAACAGTTTTTGAAATGGGTCCAGTATTGAGGGATAATGCTGTAAGTGGAAGCTGGGAAATAAGCTGCGAGGGCGTCAGTGTAACATTATGTCCACTAAAAATGCTTGTTTTTGTGACCGTCAGGCTCAAATTGTTATTATAAGTGCCTGACAACATTATGGAAATGACCTTACAGAGTAATACAACTTTTTTCCTACCTTTCACTTGATCTGTTTATTATTGTGTCCAAGTCCCATTCAAGGAGAAGTCTTGTTGTAAAATCTGAATATCAGTATACTCTGGTTCAAATAAATACGATTCAACGACCTCATCCACATTGTCGAAATCCTTGAATTATTCAGCCATGACATTGAAAATCTTTTTGATAACACTAAGTTATGCTTTCTGTACTCCAACACAACAAACTCTGCCCGGCTGCCACTCATGTTTCCACCATGGATGTATTCCACTATTTCGCCGTTGTATTCTGGCAACATCTCACCCAATTTCAGAATGAGACTTCTCCTTGAGCGAGACTCTTTCCATAATGTCAGATACTTTTAATAACAATCAGAGCCTGTCATGGCAAAAACAAGCACTTTTAGTGGAGGTAAATGACGGTGCCAGCTTGCCCCAATAGCATTACATTGCAGCTCATAAGCGGCTGCTGTCTACAGCTCTCTCCCTCAATACTGGACCAGAAATCGTTGTCCCTATTAGTCAGTTGGACACAAAAACATTGGAAAATAAGGTCCAGGTTGAAAAATACCAGCTACCCTTTAATATGCCGGACCTTCTGAGTGGCACTTCTCTTCTTTTTTCTCTATTTTGTAATCTTGGTGTAGATTATTATTTACAGAGCAGCTAAATTTCCAGAGTTCAAGCTCATAGAAACACCCCTAAAAGATAACGTGACACCTTCGCAACAGTAAACGATGATGCTGAATTTCAATTTTTCACGTCTCTTGATGAATGTGATATCATATGTATTCTAGTTCTTTTCCTAATTTGTATTCACTTTTTTTTCAACCACGAGTCCATGTTGAAGACAACTCTCTGATAAACAATAAAGATGATATGAAATGATACACATGCTTCGTCAGGACTCCTCGGCGTTATTTTACAGTTGCAGTAAACACGTGGTTAGTGTTGTGAATAAAAAAACAACACTTAGGTTAGGTTAGGCTTAGGCAACAAAACTACTTACTTAGGTTTAGAAAAAAATATCACGGTTTGGCTTAAAATGACTATATTTGTAAAGTGAAACTTAACATTATGAACACAGTAAACAACCAGTTTTTTGTAAAGTGAAAGTGACCCATCCACCTCCCCTCTCTCTCACCCTATATTTGTTTTTGTGGCTCTTTAAACTACGTCACCACACTCAACACACTTTATCTGATCGTTTCATATTGCCGTGGATCGTTTTTTATTGAACGGTTGTTACGTGAAAGCCCAGTACATCTCATACAGATGCTAAAGGGTGCCTTGTGTGTTGGTATCACATTACGGGGGGCGTGACAAAGCGCCGGCATCTGTGCTCAACCTATTTGTCCTTACTTGATTAGTAAAGGACAAATAGAAAAGAAACATAACAAATACAGATTATGATAGATAAAATCAGGAGCGCTAACTTTGTACCACAGTACTGCAACAAAGAGTCTTTACAGTAATATCTTGGTCCTAACTAACTAAGCATGAAAACAATAAAATGACCTGAAATGATGAATCATGGCAGCATGAGGTGCCCCGCAAAGGTGCTTTAGATGAGAAGTAAAATGTGGATTTCATACTAAAACTGTGTGGGCTCAGTAATCGTCAAGGAGTCTGCAGTATGTGCCGGTTGGGCTCCCAAACTGCCCTTTAGCTCCTGCTCTGCTGGAGCTAATTTATCTTCATAGGAAGAATTTCCAGAGTCCCACTAGTGCACTATGAAAATTATATTACAAACATTAAACAGTAATACAACATTATGCACTGACCATCAATTTAAATAGTCCAGTAATCTGATTACACTTGGCTTTTTTTTAGAATATGTGATATTTCATGTGCTAAAATTAAACTGGACTGCACGAGAAAACTTAACCCTCTGAGACCCACCATAGACCCGTTTTTGTCTTTTTTAGAGGGTGCAGGGGATCTTTAGAGGGAGAAAGCAGGTCAACCGTAAATGTAACATAGAAGTGGTGTACATCATCCGAAAGCTGGGAGCCTGGAGATGCAACTCAGCAGTGTGTGTCAAATTGTAACCGTTTGTCACACAGATATGCTAAATTTTACCTTTTTTTTACCACTCGAGAACTGATAAAAATGATCAATAATCCCTCCAAAATACCACATTAAGACACCAAGACCTTAGAAAAAACCATGCTGTGATTTGGTGTCAAAAACCTTTTAAATTTGGAGATTTCTGCAAGAATTGCATTTTTCGACGATTGGATGGTGAGCACTTCTGTTGTGTAAACTTCTCAGAAACCCCCTTATTTTCAATGTACCTAGGAAAGCCACACATCCTCTGAATGCTCTAGGTCTCTAGTTTGTGGTTATAACGTGTCATGAAGCTGTGATTATCCTAGAGGTCACCACAGGTCATTTTATACAGTGAGCTCAAATTTAAGAAATGGCTACTATGGGGACTAACATCATCACACATGAATACAATTTAGCTCATTAGATCCATAAGGCTAACTACGCAGAGACTCACATAATGACCGATCATGTCGATTTAAATCTTCGGATCTTCTGGTTTCCAAGCTAAGCAGACATCCGATACGATTTACCTCAAAACCTCTGAGGGTTGAAACTGGACGAGTCGTCACTCAACGCCGACTCCACGACTCCATGGAGGAAGCCAGACGTCTCTATGTCCCAAGGAAAATCATATCAATTCATGCCGGATAAAACCCCAGTCTTTCTCCACTGGCACTCAAATTATAGTAATGAGAAAAATGACCAAAATTAAGTAGTTCATTAAGTAGTTTGGCTCATTAGATCCACGAGATACCCAATTTATGTAATTCCAAGACTGTTTAGGGACCCCGGTATGCAGAAATATTCAAACACATCATTTTTAGAATAGGGGAACATAATTCATAATGCATTTATACTGAATTTTGAAAGTAATTATAAAGAGTGCCAACATGTTAACGTGTCTTTAAACTTTGATAATTCCAGTAGAGTTGTCCAAATTCCCATCATAAACACCCACAGAGCAGGTGTAAGCCCACCACATCCAGGTCTCTCCAGTCACACGAAGACAATAAGATGACAGAGGGGGCTAATCTTACTGAAAATGTCTTATATCAGAGGAGTCATTTAGGCTAATTAGGAGATAATGGTGTGACATTTCATCGTGAATGGTCCATTAAATACAGGTGTGTTCACTTCTTCACTTTTGCCGGAGGAAGACCATCTGTGGTTGAAACTTTCTATCAGTCATGTCCACATTAGATAAAAGTAGTCCGTCTTTTTTTATTTCTAGTTGAGATCATGACTAGTTAAATAGTTAATACAGTCACAAAGACGCTCCGATATTTACATCAAAACAGAAGGCAGGAGCAGTAGATGAAGCATGCATAGTATATACCTTTTAGTAGCATTGACACGACAGACACACTTGCTGCTATCTGTCAGTTCAGTGTCAGCATGGTTCTCTGATGTACTGACCTCAGACCCGCGTTCACAACCGGAGCGCACTGGTAATATACTGATTGCGCTATTTGAAAACCATACTCTGACAGTGAAGAAAGGAAAAAAGTGAGGCCAAAGATTTCTTGCTGTAGTTTAAGTCATTCTGATACATACAGTATGATCAGAGTCATGAGGCAGTGTGGCTGTGGTAGGATAACACAGAGCCAGCAGACCACCTGCCCCTTGAAATAATGTGCATTAATGCATAAAATAACAAATAAATAAAAGTAGCGTGATTAATCTATCTAAATGTAAATGAGTAAATGTAATCTACTCAAGATAGAGTATGCCAACCCGTCACAATTCGTTGAATACCGACGCTTGGTCAGTGCCCCTCGGTGTCTGATACTGATGCACTGAGGCAACCTTTAGCGTCATAATGACATGCACGTGGCTTTCAACTAACTCCAATGTAATCTCACTCATGTCATGATTAGACGGTCAGAGCAACTGACGTAGTATAAAGTGCACGATAGTCCACTTAGGGCGGGTGGGAGATGTGGTGGGTGGGTCAAACAAACACAGGACTTTCACCCAGGAGACCGCTGTTGGTGTCCCGTGTGAAGCTAAAAGTCAATGTTGACTTATTTTGTCATGTGAGTCGTTAGTCACGTGACTCGTTAGTATCATTAGTCCTGTCACGTGAGTCGTTAGGCACTCGCTAGTTACGTGACTCGTTGGTCAGTCAAGTTAACGTCAACCACGACCTTTTCCTAACCCTGCCTAAGTGGTTTTATTGCCTAAACCTAACTTCCTGTGAAAATGGGAGTTTATTTTGAAAGGACACTATGCATGTAACAAGCATATATTGACACGCTGTCCCTGGCACGTCCAAAACTGATGCTAAGGGGTGAGAATGTGCTGAGTACGCTGCATTAAAACTACAATTACTGAAAAAGGCACTTAAGTACATGTAATGGAGCACATGGAAATATTACTACTACCCACTGCTGGTAGTATCCATGAAAGCAGGGTCTGAAATAAGAAGAGAAAAGAAATCTGTGTTGAAGTTGGCAGGAGGAGAGTTAGTATTGTTACCTGTTAAAAGCCGTCGGGCAGCACAGTCCTGCTTGGTGGACTAACGGAGCTACAAACGAGGCAGAGGTTCCATTATGATGCATTCAGGTTCTGTTCAGTAAAAATGACTTTTGGGGCGAAGGTAAATTATGAAGTTATCATGATCAATGGAATCTCGTAGAATTTTGTTTTTGGCGAGAAACTTGAATAATTCCAGTTGTTTGTAGGAGAGCTTTTCAAAGCAATATAATAAAGAATAATAATAAAGAGGGAATTGTGACCTGTTTAACTCTAAGCAGCTTCTAAAACATAATTAAAACTTCCACTGCCAAGATTTTTTTAATCAAAGCAAATATTTAAATAAAACATACAATCATTTATTTCCTAATCATATGAATTATGTTTTTATGCAAATAACCTGTATAAAAGACAATAACAAAGTACAGTACAGTGCTGTGTACAGCACCCATAGGGCTCCCTGGAAGCTAAGGTGTAATTCAAACACTGTCATTTACAGTGCATATAATGTTTTCTGTGTAAAATATATCGAACATTGAATGACTTCAGATCTAAAATGTTGTTCCTTCATTTAGCGCATAGATTTCATGTGGCATAGATTTCACTGCCTGCCTCAGTGGCAGGCAGTGAAATGTCAGTCCCTGATTGCAAGTCTGCTCTGTACCAAGCACAAACTCAACTCAGTTCTTATGCCATTATTTAACAAGAAGCCCATAACTCTGTGAGTGCATCCCATAATTCCACTGGCACTCTATATATGTCTTCTCCCCTACGTTTTAGACCAAACCCTGTAGGAGCGAGATTAGATAAAAGGCCAAAGAGATATTGCTTGACAAATTAATACTACCGCATACCAGAATGTAGAGTCCACAAACCAGTCAGGGAATTAATTGGGTTTAAATGTGACTCGTAGCTGATGAGTTATAATGACAGTTCTCTATGATGTCGTTGGAAATATATACAGTAGGTGCTGTAACCACAGTACAGTAATTGAAAAGGGATTTTTTTTCACGATATGTGTCACAACACACCGTCTTTCTGTCATCACTTCTGTAATGCGTGAGTTTCTTTTTTCATCTCTCCTTTTATTCTCCACCCAACTCTTGGAGGCAGACATAATTGGCATCAATTTAGAGTGCAGCGCATCGGTGTGCTCATCTCCTCATCAAAGACGGTGTCACAACAGTGTGTAGCGAGGAAGTCTAAGCAGGCAGTAACTAGATGGGAGAGTTATATTAAAACAGCAACCCAACATATGCTTTCTGGCTGCACAGACTCTGAAGTTTTCTTGTGCGTACAGCTGCAAACAGCTGGGATTGATACGTCAAGTTGTGTTTATTATTGGGGCTCCTCATCACCCACCACGTCGCAAACGATCCGGCTAAACCACATCTATTCGTCTCGAAACAATATGATTTGACACCATATGGATACACATAAAACATAAGAAATAGCAAGACAGACATTTGCATATAGAAGAGGGATCACTGAACATGTAGGTGCTAGATTCAAACAGTAAAATGGACATAAATATGTACATTGACAATACAAATACCGTAAAAAATGGTCACAGAATTTAATGTTTTAGATTGTGTACATAAAGACAAATTTCACATTTTTCTTGATAGTCAGCACGAAATCAATTCGTATGTAATCCACGAAGGAGGAGGTCGAGGTGGATGGGTGGGTCAAAAAACAACAATCATCCAGGAGAACCCGTGTGAAACCAGAAGTCAACATTGATTTATTTGTCACTTAACTTCCGTACTTAAGTTACAACACTTCTGGAGTTATTTTAATCCAAACCGCAATCTTTTCCTAAACCTAACTAAGTAGTTTTTGTCACGTAACTTCAGTACTTTAGTTACGCCACTTTCTATATTATTTTAACCAAAACCGTGATCTTTTTCCAAACCTAACTAAGTAGTTCATTGGCTAAGCCTAACCAAGTTGATCTTTTCCTAAGCCTAACCAAGTTGATCTTTTCCTAAGCTTAACTAAGTCGTTTTTTGGCTGAGCCTAACCAAGTTGATCTTTTCCTAAACCTAACCTAAGTAGTTTTATTTTGAAAAGACTGGAGCAGAAAAATGCACAAAAAATACGTTGTTGAAAGTCAAACTGAGTGTCACGAAATAAAAGGAAAATTTGTGTCTACGTACACGAATCAAATATATTAAATTTCGTGACTATTCCACGAACTGCTGTGGGACTGTGTTGGGTTTTATTGAGTTATTGAGCTCAGGCATCTGGAAGAATCTCGGTGTTGCTCTTTTCTGTTGAAAGGAGCCAGCTGAGGTGGTTTGGGCATCAGATGAGGAGGCTTCGCTGAGAAGATATTCTGGGCACGTCCAACTGGAAGAACATATTGTTGCAGACATCACATCTGGGATCGCCTTGGGAACCCTCAGGGAGAGCTAGAGGGCATGGCTGGGGAAAAGTTAGCCTGCTATTACTCCGACGATGAATGGTATTGTGAAATCTATCTACTGAGTTTGACTGTGATGACCACATGTCTTGCAGTTATGGTGAACTCTTCCTAATCTGATACATTTTGGCCCATCTTCACTTCCGCAGAGGTTTCTAGTTTGGGTGTGTGTTTGATGGACATCTCCCTGACTCTCCTGTTAGCTTTGTTGCACCTGTTAAGGCAAGACAAATCATTATAATTGGTTCTTGACCTTTCTCACAGCAGCAAGTCACAGCAGGAAAAGCACTGGTGTAATTAGGCTCAAGACGGACAGTTTCTAACAGCCTTGAAAGTCTGTAGCCTACAGGAAGTCAGAGAAACACACATCCCGTTGTAATAAAATGTTATCAGACCAATCTATCATTATCTTGTACTCAACCTTCAATAACTGTTTTAATTATATTCTACTGCATGATATGGTAGCTCATTAAAATGCTTTATCTGTGATAATCGTGACATTGTTTAGGCTATTCTTTAAGCTCCATATTTTACCTAAAAATTTTGATAAACCAGAATCCTCATATATTATATCAGTTTGCTGTGATTTCTAAATCAGCTGCCCAGACTTGATTGCCAGGGCTATCCCCCTCAAACTACATAAATATATTCAAAACAGTCAATAGTCCAAATGAACGGGGAAAGGAAAGCAGAAATATGAAACAATAGTGTTCACCATAGATCTGTCAGATATCAGGTCTGAACATCTGTACTGGTGTTAAATTACACAACTGGTTATGAAACAGTCTCAATTTAATACTAATAATAGGATTGGCTATTTCTATATAGTTATTGTTAATGTCTGTCATCGGTCCGATACCCTGCAAAATCAGACGAAACGATTTACGGCACGCAGGTTCACCAGAAAGTCCTTCAGTGGACAGACCCAGGTCCAGCTTCGCTGCCACCTTCGACCTGCAGTCGGAGCTTTGCCGGGAGGTGGAGAGCTCAAGTCAGGGTCAAGTTGGACAGAAATCTAACCAGCATGCATTGTGCAGCCCTGCAGGCTCATCGATAACAAGTCAGTTGATAACATTTAAAACGACTGCATTCCTTTGGGGTGAGCTTGTTCCAGGGTCCTGGTATTGTGCATGCTGGCTCACTGGCATGACTTACTGGGACACTTGATGGAACTGAGCCATCATTATTGGAATTTGTGTCACCTGTGCTTTTTCCTGCTATGACAAGTCAAAAAGTCTGCTATGAAAAAGGCCCACTTCCACCCAATTCAACCTGAGCAGAATTCTAATGAGCCAGAAGAACCAATCACCTGTAGGGGTGTTAGCATGAAGTGGAAGTATGGCACTTTTGGACCTAGGTTCTAGTGTTGAATACTTAACTCTGTAAAGAAAGTGAATTCATTTTAAAATCTGAAAATGTATCATCATTTATCATTGTGTTGCAGGGCTTTCATGTTTTGGATTGAGTAAAAATAAATAGCTTGAGCTGAAATTATAATATAAATACTTATTTAGACAAATGACAAAAAAAGTAATCTGCAACCACTGTGATAATAAACCAATTGTTTAAGTTGTGTTTTTTTTTTCAAATAAGCAATTTAATAACACTACCTTCTGGCAGATTAATCAATAACAAAAATAATTGTTAGTTGCAGCCTAATCTTTTCAGCATTTAAGGATTTTGCTGCATTAATTTTTCATGGACACAAAGTAACAAATACACCATGATATTTGCTGGAAGAAAAAGCTCTGTAATAATAAAGAACAGCAGTATCGTGCTATCTGAAGACCTAAACTGCAGAAAACTAACCCATTAGCCATCAACATCATCAATCTATATTTTAAGCTTTTGGTCTGGATGGCAATATCTTGCTCTGCTCAGGGAAGAAGGGATTTAAGTTTTGTCCTACATGTGGTTGAGTAGTTGCACTTCACTTTCCCTTACTTGTTGTCATTTTTTCATGTACAGTAAGTCAACCCTGAAGGCTTTGATACAGAATGATATAATCCATCTAAGATGGGGTGGATGGACTTTCACCCAGGAGGCTTGTGTTCACGTCCCATTTGAAATGGAAAGCCAACGTTGACTTATTTTAAGATACGCAACGTTACTGCGTTGTTTGCGTAACGTAGCCTACTTAAAGGACCAATATGTAATACCAATAAATCATAAAATGACCATGATATGTCATCGGAGATTAAGGAAACCATTTAAGTTGAAATACTGGCTTCTCCGATAACAATGCCACAGCCAGTATGTTCTCCTTTGAAATTTCCATTCCGGTTCATGTTTCAGGTCTGTGTGATCCCGTCCACTGCCCATTTCAACACCCCATTGGCACATATGAAACAAATTGGCACGCAAACACAGCCTTCTGCAGCCGCGGAAGCAAGCAAACAAACTGGATCAACAGAGATAACGTTAACGTTAGATTCTACGTGACCTGAAAAGCCTCGATACATCTCTCTGTGGTCTGTGTGCAGCTGGGTTATCAAGGCAGCGAGTATTTGAGACACACAGCCGGTGAAGTGATTCCAACTACTGCTGGTGAAGAGGGTAACACAGTCGTGTGTAGAAGGTAACCCTCAAATTGGGAAAATTTGCGCTAACTGCTTTCAGTCTTACCGGAGGAGCGGACGGCCCACGGCTCCAATGTTTTGAAATCGGACTGCTGTTTCCATTTCAAATGCTAGCTGTCAGTCATACATATTGTTCCTTTAACTATGTTATGTAACGTTATTACGTTACATACATAATGTAGCCTACTTAACTACAAAACAAATGTACTTATTCTAACCCAAACCACGATCTTTTCCTAAACCTAACCACATAGTTTTGTTGCCTAAAGCTAACCAAGTTGTTTCCTGTGCAAACGGAAGTTTATTTTGAAAAGAGTTGGGGATGAGAACGTGTTGAGGCAATTTGAAGTTGAAAAGTCTCCATTTATATCTGATTCAACAGAGTTTAGTCTATGTTGTTACAGTGGAATAGATTATAAATTGGTGTAGATGTGAATGTAATGAGTTAATGAGACATCATTGGCTTCACCATCTAACTTCATAGTGTCATTTTTGTTTCTACAGTCTCATTGTTTTTATTTGTCAGATATTGCACTATGAAGGTTTATTTTGTTAACAGAAAATTCGATTGATTCTCATGTGAAAGCGTTTATGTGATTTGATGGTAGACGTTAAGGGCTTTTGTTCAGCGGGGTGCCAATCAGCTGTCCTGCAGGGAGTCATTTTCCTGCCATCTATTCAGCCCTGCAGCCAGTGTGACAGTGAAGAAAGTTTTCAATGCGAAGAAAAAGCTCAGGAATGTGTGTGTCCCTCCCACATACAACGCCTGTACATCCAACGCCCAAACAGCACAAACATCACATACTCCAATATAGGAGAGGGAAATGGACGCACACGCTCAACTACACATTACTCCTTCACCCTCTCTTTTTCTCTCCCAGAAACACACTGACTCATATAGAAACTAGTCACAGGTGCCACATTTTGTAATATAAACAAGAAGCTGTTTGAGCAGAAATAGCAATCAATTTCTCCACTGTGTAGCATCACAGGGAGAATCAGATACTATTTTACAGACACACACACACACACACACACACACACAATGACTAGATAATAGAGAGATAATGAAACTAGCCTCTGCTCTCATTGTAGCAGAGTCTTGTTTAATCCTGAAACCATCAGGGCATTCTGTTCCTACATTGTTCTGAAGAAGTTCTAAAGGAAAACATTTTAAAGTTTAAACTTCTTGATGTCTGGAAGGAGATGGTGATGTTAGCCAGTACATCTTAACATCCCTTCGGTGTATCTAACAGGATAGGAATTGATCACTTCCACCAGCATCCACCTCCTCAGTAGTGTGTGTCACTGACTGTACTAGAGGCCCTAATATCATTTTATATATTGTAAAGCTGTGAAAAATATTCCTCTGACGGCTGCTGGTGTGAGCTGGTTCCCAGTAGTCTGTACACATCATTAACAGGTCTCATCAGAGCCTGGCACTCTGTTGAATATTCATGCCCAGTGAAGCACTCTCAGAAGGGGGCTAACCCCCCGCAGGACAGGGCCTCTCAAGGTGAGAGAGAGATGGATGGGCGCTATAAAACTGCACCACATGTTATATGTTAATATTAATAGTGCAGTTTGTATCCTGGACATTTCCACTCATTGTCTTCTGTTTCCTTCACACACTCACTCAATTTGCTCTCAATCTGTACTCATATAACTACAGACAATTCTTCATATTCGAAAATATAAGCACCTTGACAAACTACTTGTGCCCACAGAGGATGATCCTTTAGAACATTTATCTATAAGGCCCAACACTGGACACCTAAAACATATGACTCCCCACATGCTTCAGTGAGCACAATGTGGTACAGGGAGCCTTGTGATACATCCATAACACAGAAGTTCAGGTGAAAACAAATGGCAACGACCAAAATGCTACCCTACACACATCCTGTGAGAAGTGTCTGTGTGTCCAACACATTCTCACTCTCAACTTGTCAAATACCGCTGCTTGGTCAGGGCCCCTCAGCATCGGAGACCGACGCACGGAGGCACCCCTCTTACTTTTGACTTTTGGACGGACCAGGGGAGGTTTGTCAATATACGCTCGTTACATGCATAGCGTCCTTTCAAAATAAACTACACCAACAAAAATAAACTAAAGGGAACCCACTGTAGAATAATGGCATGTGCTTTGTGATGTTTTCTTTTTAACCTCTTAAAAACGCATGTATATTTTGGTTTAAAACACCTAAAAAATGCAAGACTATGCATATACATATAATAAATTGTAAGTAAACTAAACTATATTACCATGGAGATTCCAGTGTAGAAGCAATAGCAGTAATAAAATCCCAGATCTTTTGATCACAACTTGTTCTTATATTTACAAAGTTTATTTCTGTATGACTTTATTGTTAAAATTCTTTGTAATGAGACATAGTTTGGACTACATACACTTGGTTTACGGATTCTGAAAGCTGAGGACCACAGGTTTTCTAAACGGTATAACATTCATATGTTTTATAAATAGATGATTATGAAATAGCTATATTTTGTAACTATGTCACGTGTGGCTCCCGTTACCAGGAGCTCTCGGGTTCTAGAGGTTAATAACTGTAAGGAGCTACTCAGGTCCTTCGTTTTGTGACATGAGGAGATAGCTCTAGCGAGACTTTAAAAGTTTAAAGCAAATTAGAATGCCTTCACTTTGCCATGTGACACGAGGGATCCCTTAGTAGGGCAGCCTACTTTTTTTCTGTGAGCAGCTGAAGCCGTTCCAAGTGTGCCGTGTGGCGTTAATTACAGCGGCTAGCAGCCCTTGACACTGTAACCCGACAGGTGCTGATATGAAATGGGGAGATGGCCCCTGATTAAGATGAGCCTCAGTGTGGGATGTGGTGGCCTGCTGAGAGGCTGCGATACCTCTCATGTGAGAAAATAAACTGTAATAGAAGGACTGAAGGGATTGTTTAAAGTAGTAATTTTTGCCATGTGAGTTGAAAGTTGAGAAAATATTTTCCCATCCTTTATGGCCAAGAACAACCTGCTCAGAAAGCCCTGTCTCCTAAAAAATGATGTTCCCATACAACCAAACTGCACTGTGAATTACATTTTGAGGGTAACGTATTTTGTCGCGGATTATGTTTGTTTTTGACGTATCACAACTACATTAGTCATGATAGTAGGGAGGAGGTCAGGGTGGTGTACGGATCAACAAACACCAGACTTTCACCCAGGAGACCGCTGTTCGTGTTCCGTGTGAAATTCAATGTTCACTTATTTAATTTTTTTATTTCAGGATGTTTTTTTTTTACTAAACTTTACAACGTTCAACCACGTGTTTAAAACTGCGACCATAATCCGGGAGAAAATACATTCCCCTCGAAACGTAATTGAGATGCAGTTTATTTGTATAGGAAGGTAATTAGGAGACAGGGTTGCCTCAGAAGAACTACACTGTTGGCATCAGTAGATGTTTTTGATCCAACAACGGGTGACGAAGCAAACTCTAAATCTAAATTGGAACAGTCACCACTGTGTCTCTATACAGTGTGTTTTGGAAACTGGTGACATTTTTCCCTCTCTCAGGGTGCTGGCAAGTTTAGAGCCATTATCTAAAAAAGCATAAACCTGTAAATGATCAATGTATGGCATCGCTATTACAGCAGATTATTGGAACAGACCAAACTCACCCTAAAGATTGGTTTTAACTCCAAACTCCACTTTTTTTTTTTTTTTTTTTACTTCCATCAGACCAGGAAAATCATCTTAAAGTCGATGACTCACTCTTGGGAACACGTGTTTAAGTCACTACAAAGGCAGATTTTGCCTATTTGTACATCTCCACCACCTATTTCCCCTGTCCAATGGGACGGAGGGACAGAAAGAAAAACTTGAGTCCTCAACGTAAGAAGGATCTCATCTCTACATTAGTGCATCCAGCCAGGTAGTCATGAGACCAACAATCTGGAGCAGGATCCTCCCTAGTGGAGTTCAGCTGTGTAAAAAATAGCAGGATGAGTTTTAATGGTAGAGAGAAACCTGTATGGGTAATCCTTTGCAACACGACGTTCTTATTCATTTACAGTTTCATTGGTAGGGAGTGGAGGTGTCTAAATTTAATACCGCCTTCCTACACTCACACACACACACACACACGTGTGGGAATCGCCTACAGATGGACATGCATCAGCAGTTCTCTCTGGACAGACAGACACACAGACAGACAGATCCAGCTGTTTTGCTTCCATCAGAATGTCAATAACAGCGCTTCCAGCTGGATTTGAATTGATTGAAATTCAGCTAGAAAAATTGTAAAGAACCATTTCACCCTTTTCACACACATCTAAACACACACACAGAATGCATGCTGTGTATCGGGGTTTGGCACGGCAGGAAAGCTAGCACCTGCAGTATCTGCACCGCAGGAAATCTCTTTTAATCAAAAGCAGTGTGGGTAGCGGTCTGTCTGACGGATGCTGATGATATGTTGCTTTGAATATGATTGCTTCTTCTAAGATGAACATTTTGTTCAAGTGATTGTGCAGTTTTTTTTGCATGTTTTATATTCCAGATGCCTGTCAGTGTTTTCCTCTTGTGTTGTTTCGTACAGTTCGAACGCAGGAAGTAGTGTGTTTTTTTTGTCTTGTCACAGAGATGACACTAATAGCCTCTATACCAGCTTCTAGTTTTAACACATAGCAGAAAACAAGACTGGCTAAACTACTTAAGTCAGCCAAAAAATACAATTGAAGGTGTTTTATAAGTGAATTGAGTTTCACTCATACAGGTGCGAAAATAAGTTTATTGTTTTACCTTGTTTTAAAGAAAATGTTTTGAAAAAGTTACTTTGTGAGCACAGAAAAAAACTACGGCTACCATGAAAAAGTCAACAAGTGTGGCAGCGTGGGTTCGTACGTCATCGTAACTTTGGTTTCACCCATATCAACTTGATCTCATCCCTACTTGTCATATTTTTTTAATACAACACACGGTTAACATTGTGAAATGGTGGTGATTCGCTTTAGGCATCATGGCTTGACTTAAAATAAGTATGCTTGTAAAGTAACTAGCGGTCAAAGTTAACATTCATTTCTAATTCTAACTAATTTCTTAAACGCATTTAAACAAGTTGCAATTTTTAGGTTTTAGAGTGAAGATACTGGCATCATATGAAACTAGAAAAACTTACGGAATTCATCTAAACTGGCATGGCCATATTCAAAGGGGTCCCATGACCACTGACCTCAAGATATGTAAATGAAAATGGGTTCTGTGGGTATGTGTCAGTCTAGTCCATCTGACTCATTGATCCCTTTTCTGACTGAAGCCTTGTGCAAGTTAGAATCTATGGCCCTGACCATTGCTCTGAAATATCAGCAGCCTAACTGTGCTGTCTATTGATGAATCCATGTCGCTGTCCGTGGTGCTGAAGTAGCAGACAGAAAACCCTTTCTGCCAGAAATCTCCTCAGGTTTAGGCAACAGACCTAATTGGTTAGGTTTAGGAAAAGATTGTGGTTTGGGTTAAAATAAACCTTTTCTGGCAGAAAGCCTTGAAGGCAAACCTCTCCCATGTGATCATGGACTCGCTTCTTCTGTCAAGCCATAACATTTAGCCTGTGAATGTCTAGGGCTTATGGGTATTAGTTAACTTGATTTGACTTGTAAAACATACAATTACACTAAAAACATACAATAATAATAATAGATTACTTTCAAAAAGCCTGCTATCCTGATATAAACATATGAAGTGAGCCACATGACATACTGTTGTTCCAAGGCTGTAGTTTTAGTCATAAATATACATGGGATTTTGAGGTTTCTTGAACATAACCCGGAAGTTCTAACCACAGTTCTAGCCTAACCTAAAAAATGAGACCTTCTTGCTGGGTTTCCTCTATCAGCCTGTAGACTGCTTTTAATGTGAAGAATGCGGGCCGTTTTTTCCAGAAAAATCTAACAGATGTGACGTCATGCACGCTTATGAGTGCCTATATTTTCAGCTCTGCTACAAGGCTAACATTGTGCAACCACAGCTAACGGTTCGGTTAGAAATGGTTTCTGTCAATCACACTCAGTCTCGTGTGTGTTGCCTCACTGTTTTGACCAATGCTCGTTCACGTCTACGTAGTGCGAGCACAAGCGCCACATTATTAAGTCAATTTCTGATTCTTACATATAGCCCCTTTAAGAAGGATAGGTTGACATTTTTAGGTCATAAAATGCTCCAACTTAGTGACAGAAATTCTTCTAAATGTAACTTAATATCGTATGAGCTGAGCACTATCATTAAATTGGTTTATGTTTTGGATGTAGAGCAAACTACAGGGATAAAACTAATTTTCCCTTGTATTTGAATAGTAAAACCAGGGGAATGATGCTTGTTTGTGTTTTGAAGGGCATTTGGATAAATGATGGTGATTTGTTGACTTCCCTATTTTCTCTTGTCATTGGTAGCAGAGTTATTGCCGCTGTGACTCAACACTGCTGAATGACTATGAATAAATATTGAAAAATGTAAAGCTATGTGCTAACCACATTCTGTTTTGTACACACACTCAAACTCCGGTTGGTGGTTAGCTATTTAAAAAAACATTAATTTCCTTCTCATTTAGAGGATAATTGTGCTTCACAGCAGCAGTTACCATGGAGAAATAATGAGGTGCTGTTATCACAACAATCAGGCTATACGAGCACTGACATGTTGAGAATTAGTCATATAAGCACATCTGCAGAATGGTGTAAATGCGGAATATTTTTGTTTTATCCCTAGAAACTGGCTGCCACACACACACACACACACACACAAAGGTGCAAATTCATTTGCTGGGGATGTTTAAAATGTGCTTGGCGCAGAAATATATTTAATGAAATGTTTGATTATCAATCACACAGAAAAGTCTTTCTCTAACTTTCTGACGAGAAAACTCCACTTTAATGCAAGCCAATATTGTGGCAGCACAGATGAATGATTAAGATAGCAGAAAACAGGCAAGCACACTTTTTTCCTACCCACAGCCTCTCTTTTCTTTATTAACGCCTCATTGACTTCACAACTCCCATTGATTAATGGCAGCACACTTAAGTTTGTTCTGCACCCTTGCACTGCATCTACACTGTGTGTGTGTATGCAGAAAAGTGTGTGTGTGCTTCCCTCTGTGTTTGGCTTCTCCTGCTCATGTAATGGAGCAGAGAAAGAGAGAGATCAATACAGTAGAGGAGTGCTGTTGGAACAGTTAGCACAGTGTTTTACATGAAAGCAGCTACAGCTCCCACTCAGCACTACATTTCATCACAGCTTTGTGTTACGTGCAGATGTGTCCGTATTGTTATCCTATGCTGCATTCGTCTTTCAAAGTCTTTTTTGATTGTCACCTCTTGTGATGCTGAGGATATTTCTCATTTAACAGCTAAACAGTACACTACAAGATGTTTCTGAAAGCAAATGAGGCGAGAAATAGGCATTACAGTAACTGAATATTGATTTGTATTTGATCAACGCTGCCTAGTTTGATGATTTGATCAGAGTTAGAGAGTGATTGACAGCCGCCTCTGTTGAATGAACAGCCAATGGGAACACTCTCTCTCTGAAATGACCTGTGATTGGCCAAAGTCTCCCGTCACGGGCTAGATTTTTTAAAGCCTGAAAACAGAGAAGAAGTCTAGTTATTTCTCAGAACACTTTAATTACAATATTCTGAAAGATTATTATGGAAGCTTTGCCCGATGATGCCAAAAATATTCTGCTTACTGCCGCTTTAAAGGTTACATTATATTTGACATTATAAATGTCTAGTCTAGAAACATTAGATGTGTTCATTTGATTGTAAAAGTGTTGTATTTACAGAGGCTGTTGCAAAAAACGAGTTAAAAAAGTGAAGTTGTTTACAAAAAATGCCACCAAAGAAGCATGAGAGTAAGTTTAATTTTTTAGTTTCCCTGCATATTGCATATATTATTATTTTTATTCTTAATACTGTGAACCTTTGCACATCCCCTAGAATATAGAATAGAATTAAATAGTAGGGTGCCTATTTTAAAAAATGTTATTGTATTTTTTTTTCTATTCTATATTTATTTTTCTTATTTATGCTCCAAAACACAAAAGCAAATTCCTTGTATGTGAAAACCTACTTGGCAATAAACCAGATTCAGATTTTTTTTCCTGCCACCTCTCTGCCCACTCTGTTACTTATGTAGCTTTTTATTCGTGCTGTGTATAACAGTTGCCGCTTGATAGTAAATCATGGTTGAAAAATGTTACCACAGTTCCTGTTCCCGTTGGAGAGAGGGAAGTTTGTCTCAAAGCTGAGAAAGGCGCTTTGTGTGTGTGTGTGTGTGTGTGGCGTGGGCGTGGCACTCCTGCACTCTGTCTGCTGGTTCTCCGGTACCTACTGATTACTCACACCTGCCTTCCATCAAGCTCATCAAGCTGCAGTCTATCTACTCTGATCCTTCATCCACTCAATCGCCAGATCGTTCAGTCAGCTACAGAGGTAGCATACGTTTCAGGTCGCTTTTGCGATGTAGTCTTCCTTGTCCTTGTGTATTTTTTTGTTCCAGGATCACACTCATCAGCCTGCCTGCCAGCTCTAAATCCACAATCCACCAGCCACCTCCAGCAGGCCATGCCATTTGCCCTCTCACTCATCCGCCTCGCCCCATTCTCCAGCCACTGCTCATTGCTCCCAGCCCACTGACTTTGCCAGCTGCCTCCGCGCTCATTCCACCTCCACTCCCCACCTCCCTTACAATAAATCCCTTTATATTCATCAACTCCTCAGTCTGCGTCTGGGTCAATCTGCAAAAAACAACAACACGAAGATCATTAGCTGCAAACTCATGAATACAGCTGAGTGTCCCTTAACAAAAACAACTTTGTGCAATTATTGAGGTATTTTCACTCAAATTGAAAGATACTTTGTAATCCATCAAAAAGAAAGGGATTGGGTCCTTCATTTCAGCAGGTTTCTCACACATTCTGTGGCCTGAAATGACAACTGTCACTAGCATATTTTATTATCCAGCTAGCTAATTAATGCTAACTCTGTGAGTTATTGGCTTAAAGCCCTGCCTCCACTGACTTATTAATGTTTCCAGCGCACCACATTAAAGGGTCTTGAATATGCACTCGATAGCTACATACCTGATATAATGGCATTCAAGGCTCATTTATCGTCGTTGTACAATACAGGGTTGCGTCTATTGTTTTTCCAAACCACTTTAGTTGAAACTGTGCCTGCTTCTGTATGACGAAAACCTCGACGCAGCGTTGATGGCTGAGTTCCCAAAGCCATAAATATGACATAGAGTAGCTAGGAAAATAGCCATGTGGGGTACTTCATTTGAAGAATTTACAGTTTATCAGACCACAAATGAGACAAGTTAGCTAGCGCACCCCGCGGTTCCTCCGCCTCACTCCTCGCCGCTAAGGGACTAGTTCGCTGGAAGGAGAGCGGTTGGCAGCTCATATTCTGCAACTAGCGTAGCACGGTGGAATTAGCTAGCTAGTTAGCTAGCCACCGCGAAATTCGTAAAATTTAATTACTTAATGCTTCATCCACACACTGTTTTCATTGCGTAGGAGAGCATATCACTAGGACGCGTCGGGGCAAGAAGTACTAGCTAATCACAGCACAGTCGACACTGCGTCAGGCTTTATTCATACGCAAGTGGGCGTGGTTTCATCTAAAGTGGGTTGGAAAAACCATAGACTGTATATGAAAATGGACAACGCATCTCCACTTCCTCCCACTGCACAGAAGTGAAGCCAAAATGCCCCATCTTGAGATTTTGACATCATTTGAAGCCAGAGTCTACACAGTAGTGATCAGGTGGTGGAGCCGCGGTATCCAGGATACCCGCCCCGAACCAATCACAAGCCGAGTAAGGCCGCAACTTGTCGGCGAGAGAGACTCACAGCTGTCAATCATGACATCCCACCCCTTTTTTTTTTAGCATCAAATAACTAATTAAAACCAAACTTATCAGAACACTTGAACATACATCACCGCGATAAGAACTACCTAAAATGACAGAAACCATCTGTGGTAAAAAATATATTTGACGTGTACTGTGTATTTATTTGTGTTTGTCCCATGTCCCATCCACTAACATGGGGGAGGCGGGCTTTATGACCTATACTGCAGCCAGCCACCAGGGGGTGATGGAGATGTTTTGGCTTCTCTTTTGGGGAGCTGTCATGTTGTCCATCTTTATATACAGTCTATGTGAAAAATGATAGATACCACAGGGTTGTACAATGAAATGCAGTTGCAGTCCCTTTATGCTACACAAAAACAAACAAACAAAAAACTGTACTAGTCGTGCAAGATGTGGTCACAACAGTTTCCGATCTCCCATTGCTGGGCCAGCCTGAGTCCGATTTCCTCCATTCCATTTTCCTGCAACCAGACATTAGCAGGCTGGGTAGTGGAACAGCCCTAGGTCCTAAGACAGTTAAGATGAACTTCTAAGTGGTAGATACAAAGAGAATGTGTTGTTTATGTCAGTTTTAAGTAGTTTATCCTACTACAACGGGGGTTCCAGACTCCCACTAAACCAGGTTTATCACGTGATTGATTTCACGTTTATACTTTTATACTCAACTATCTCACCATAATGCATGTGTGGTACCAAGCTAAAATTATCCCCAAAAGGCATCACGACAGCATATTGAGCACTTTGACTTTGTTGCTTTGAGCTGTCAAGTCGTTCTGACAGTTGCTCCCATGTGACATGATTCCCCCCTCAGAAAGCTGTCAGCTGTGACCCGTGTTTAACAAGCTGCCTGCCAACCACACAATTGACACCTCCTTGTTAAAGAATCAATTAAGTCCTACAGGCGATCCGCAGAGGCTCTCATGTAGCTGAAACCTGCTGCTAAACTGCTCCCGTTGGGTGGGAAAATATCCCATCTGTGGTCTTTTCATTAATATTATCACATGAGGTATTAATCTGGCCTATTGTTTGTGTGACATAGCAATGAAATACAAATAGATGTGTGATTAATTTGTGATTAATCGCAATTAACTATGGACAATCATGCGATTAATCGCACTTGTGTATGTTACTTTATGTGCTGTTTATTTACAGTCAGTCTTTAAAAGCTTTTGTTTTTTCTGACATTTGATTGGTTACTTGGTGCAGGATGTAGTGTATCAGTGTGTGTGTGTGTGTATATATATATATATATATATATATATATAGCATTCCTAAATTATATTTGCCTGTGTGGTTGTATAATAGTAACATGTATGTACATGCTTTATGTGTGTTTGCAGCAGTGGGACGTGTATGAACATTGTGTGTTTCTTTATGTGGGTGCACTTCAGTTATGTGTGTTTGGGTGTGTGGTGTGTGTATGTGTGTGAGTAACCTCCAAGCCCTCAGATGAAATACTATGCTTTCTTTCCGCCTCAAGACAACATGAGCATATGAGCATGGCTACTAGTCATAAATCAAGAGGAAAGCCGACGAAAGAATGAAATAAGGAAAGAAAGAGGGGGAGCAAGAGAGGCCCAGATAGAGAGAGAAAGAGGAGGAAGGGTAGCAGAGAGGGGGCAGGAGGAGGAGGAGTGGGAGGGAAAGGACAAGGACTGGATGGAAAGTGAGAATGCAGATTGAGAAAATGCTGATGTGTGTGTGACATTTCTTCCAATGCAATTTTTTACAGGCAATCTCGAAAGAAATGCATCCCAAAGTCATTTAAATGTGTGTCTGTTGCTATGATATTTTTCATAAAAATGTAAACCAGGTGTTTTGCATGATGTAAAGACTTTCCGGTCTTTTAGAAGACAACTGAATACAGAAATCCCCATCTACGCACCACTGCATCTATGACTATGGCCTTTCTCAGGATTTTTTTTTTTTAAATATCTTAGTTTAGTTTCAGGGTCTTGATATTGCACATGCTGGATCACCGTCCAACCTGATCTCACGGGAAGGCATATAAATACCATGACATTACATAGACATTCCGCATGTCATGAGTACACAGTTTATCATTTGTCATTTGTACACCACGCAAAAATCCACAGCTATTTAGGCAAGAAAACAAACTAACACTAGTGTTAGTTGGGCCCATTCACCTGCCGACCCACCATAAGTGTTTTTTCTTGCTTCTTGTCCTACATCACTAAGGCTTACCATTGCATTTATACGTGGATGCGTTTACATTGCAGTTAGTACAGGGTACATGGTGTACATACGACATGCGGAAATCAAGAAAGACGTACTTATTGCACACTTAATGCCTTGTGCTTTATTGCGGCATTCATACGCCTTTTCGTATGAACGGTCTGCACTGTCACACCGTCATGGTTTGCCAGGTAACTTGAATGGAATGGAGCCATCGTTGATATTACACTTGTGTTTTTAGCCACGCTAGCGGCATGTCTCTAGGGAGTGAGAATGTCCAACCCAAACAAAACAAAAGTGCAACAAAACTACTTTATTTTAGGTTTAGGCAACAAAAATAAGTGAACATTGACTTTTAGTTTCACACGGGGCATGGACAGCGGCCTCCTGGTGGAAAGTCTTGTTTTTGTTTGACCCAAACACCACTGCGACCACCCTCGCATTATTATACCACGCAGTTTTCAATAACATTATTATATCACATAGCTTTCATTAACGATCGCTTGATATACTAAGTTTCTGTGCATCGCTCGTTGTACTATGTCACTTGCTGCGACCTACTATGGACTATTATAAACGTATTTGTGATACATCAAAGACAAACGTAATCCGCGCCAAAATACATTTCCCTCCAAACCTAATTGAAAATGCAGTTCAGCTGTATAGGAACGTAATTGAAACAGGGCTGGAATGTCAGCCTCTCGGTCAGTCAGATGGTCCACTACACTGATCCAACATTAAACATCTTGACAACTATTGGATGGATGGCCATGACATTTGGTACACACATGCATGGTCCCCAGGGGATGAAGCCAAAGGACTTTGGTGATAGTTTTTTATCTAATGTCACCAGTTGGTCAAAGTTCACTTATAGAGCCTTCAATATCGTTGTACTTTGTGTATAGTGCTAATGTATAGTGCTAATGATAGCATTCTAACTCACTAAATTAAGATGGTGCATGGTAAACATTATACCTGCTAAACATCTACATATTAGCACTATTTCTGGGAGAAAGACCTAATGCACATTTGCAACCAAATTAGGAAATCAGGAGTACTAGTGAAAGTCAAGCATCAGTATTCCAGTTAACAGAATTCCAGATGCCCAAAATAACCTTGAGGCATTGACAAGGGATTCCCAACATTCACAACTTCCAAGCAGTGACTATGCAGCAGAGCTGTGGCGCGTGCTGCTAGATTGTAGAAATCAACAAAAAAAAGTCTATTAAAGTAACTTATTTTTCCAAAGGGAAACTGTCTATTAAGACATTAAATGTCTGACAGGCAGGGAATAGAGCCATTACCATGAAAAATACACCGCCGACCTGTACGTGTTTAAATATGTATACTAAACACACACATAAACCACACAGTCGTGGGTGCGGACTCACAAACGCATGCATAATGGATGGAGGGCATTATCAGTGTGTCCTTTCTATGCCAGCTGTGTATTCATGAGATGAGATTGCAGAGAAGGGACAGAATTACAATACCTTCGTACGCACGGACTGACACAGCGGTGACTAAGTAATTTTGAATCCACAGAAAAAAAGGAGCACTTGATTTCTTTCGTTCCTGTGTTAGAGGCTGTTTAAGAGTCCGGAAAGATAAACCAAGTGGAAGATCAAGATGAGGTACCTGTTAACAATTCGCTGTGATCGTACAAAAATCTTATGGGACAATGGCTATTTCCTAAATAGGTATATTTGGTCAAAGCAAATAATCCACATTGAATTAAGGTATTAAATCAATGTGAAGAATGTCTTGCCGTGAATAAGGATCTCTGCATCAACCATGGATAAAGAAGACCTGATTTTAGCTATCTTGTGCAGGTGAAAGAAGGCAATCTTGGTGATGTCTTTAATGTGCTGATCAAAAGAAAGAGTTGAATCGAAAGTAACTCCAAGATTCTTAACTGTCACTATCACACAGTTATCTAAAGATACTGTTACGCGCTCAAACTGATGTCTATGTCGAGCAGGGCCAATGACCAGCATCTCAGTTTTATCTAAATTTTGGAGCAAGAAATTGCTTGACATCCAGCTTTTCACTGCAGACAGGCATGCCTCTAATTTAATAATTTGGGATCAATCCTACGCCTTTTTAGGCACGTCCAGCGGTGTATCATCAGCGTAAAAGTGGAAATTAATTCCATGACTACGTATAATTTGGCCAAGAGGTGCGATATATAAGAGATGCGATATATAGGGAGAAGAGCAGAGGGACAAGAACTGAGCCCTGAGGTACTCCGTATTTTACCTCAGAATATTGATGTCGTATTATTAAAAAAGACACACTGTGTTCTTTGGATTGATAAAATTGTAACCTTGTAAGATTCAGCCAAGAGACAACAAATTTGTTTTCCATGTCTCTGACCATAGTGTGGGTTGCCAGATAGAGTCAATGAGCACAGGTTTAGGAATAGGCCAGAAAGTACTAAACCTGGCAACCTCACCGTAACTTCAAGAAGTTACTGCACCTGGCTGTTGTTCGCAAAGAAATAGTTAAACCACCGAACACTCCCTAAAACCACAAGTTACGCTCTTACGCTTATGTAGGGATTAAACCAACCAGATAACGTGTCACTGAACTATAGAGGTGTTGAACTCTGGACAAGTGCTTCCAGTATTTATGCTACAAGTTATCTACTTCCTGACTCCAGCTCCAAAACTCAGAACTTGCACAGACATGAGAGTGGTATCGATCTTCTCATCTCACCTACATTTACAGATTTTTTTTGGCCCCATGAGGGCAGCAGAAACAAGCTGTAAACACATAACTTATATCATCACCTTTAAAGCTGATATTGCAAACTTTTTAGCAAACAGTTGCCTATTTACATGTCTTTGTCATGGCCGTCTGCGTTCCATACCACCGCACTAGGCACCCTTTAGCACCGGTATGCGACACACCTGGCTTTCTGTGAACGTAAAGCAATGTAAAGCCATCCGCGGCAACAGTAAACACTCCAGGAAAGTACTGTGGTGATGTAGTTTAAAGAGCGAAAGAGGAGGAGGGGAAGTGGATGGGTCCCACAAACACAACTTTCATCCAGGAGACCACTATTTATGTCCTGCGTGTTACGTTTCACGTTCTCTTTGCAGTCAGCTGTTTGTTCGTGTCCCGTGTTCACAACGTCAAGTCACATTTTCAATGTACAAACGTAATAGTTTTAAGCCCAACCATGTTGTTTTTTCCTAAACCTAATTATAGTATTTTTTTGCGTAATCCTAAACAATTGTTTTTATTTCATTTTAAGCATGTTTACTGCAAGCGAAAAGTGATGGTGAAGGGTTTGACAAAGCTTCAGTATGTGACAAATTGAGATGAGAATGTGTTCCAATATCCACTTTCTTTTAGCTCTGTTTTTTGTCTCTAGGTCTCAGGTCTCCTGAGGAAATATCTGGCTCTTTAGTTGCTGCACTATGTTCACTGAAACTAACTTTAACCATCTTAAAATAAGTTGTATATGCTGCAGCTGTTTCTCTGAAGGATCATGATGTTTATATGCTCAGCATAAATGCAGTTATATGCAACCACAACCTCAAAACACAAATCGTATACAAAGGATATTAGACCCACGAGGTTCTTTAGACACATGGGACATAAATCCTCAAGAGTAACTAGTGGTGGGAGCAAAACAAAAAGGATCCAGACAGAGGATTGGCAGCAAATAGCCACAGAACCTGGAGGGAACAGGGAGAAATAAATGGGAACCAGGCCGGATGGGAAACTTTAACTCCCATGTCACCCTCAGTGAGGACTGTGGTCAGACAGCAGTGAAGGCTTCAGGGGAATCGACTTGCAGAGGTGGAGCTGTAAATACACAAGCAGACAAGTTTTACAGGATTTGGAAGGGAGGAGAGAAAACTTGTTTAAAAACACACATTGAGCCTCCAGGGTGAGGCCAGAGCAGAGAACTCCTGCATGTCCTTGGTAGTTTGTGGGTCGTTCAATACAACGGACACCGGAGTAAATGACTCGGATATCATAAATGTCATGGAAAGCCACAAAAGCTACCTAATGAGTGCACAGAGGAAATAATCTATTTGAAATTGCCACTTCAACCGTACAATGTCACTACGCCTGAACTGAGTCAGCACAAAATTAGCAACATTGACGTCATTCAGATGACCTGAGCTGGAAAAAATCCCCTTTATCATACAAATTTGAATTAGAGGACAATGAGCGACACACTGTGGGAAAGAGTAGTATGGGTGTGTGTGTGACTGGTGACTTGGAACCAGTGTTGTCATTGGTATTGCTGTTTGTTACATCACTTGATTGGTGCTGATCATTGCCTGGATCAATCAGCATCCGTCTCAAATGCTTTTGTCTTTGAATAAATGTTAAAAGTCTGCATTTTTTCAAAACACACATGGAAAATATTCAGTCACATCTATTGCATGGATTGTCTTGAAATTATGAACAGACATTCATGGTGCCCAGAGGATGAATCCTAATGACTTTGGTGATCCCTTGACCTTTTCTAGGGTCACTAGCAGGGCTCTACCCAGCCAGTTCGTTGAGCAATTTGTTTGGCACTTTATTGTCAAATGTAAGTCTGGGATATGTATTATAAAAATACACTATATGAGACTGCTAGCTGTGCACACTCTGATTAACGTAACCAATCTGAAAACCTGTTGGTATCCAAGTCTTTCATAATGTTTAAAAGTAGGTCTGTTTCTCATTCCCACCAGAAATGTGGGCTTTTCTTTTGGGCATACATCTTTGCAATCTGTTAGTTGGTTTGTGTATATGAATAAATCAAGAAATTGCATTAGACACACACTTGCCGAACTTATACAAACAGGATCCAGTCTATTTTTATTACATTTGTATGTTGCAGGTGATGTAAGAGCAAATCCTCATAAACAACGACACGTCTGTGACTGTACTGAACCTCACCTCCCAATTAGACACACTCACCTTTACTGTGAGTCACCAAACTAGCAAACACGCTGAAACGAGGGACGGAAAATTCTCCGCTCACCAGACAGAAATGCCACTTTGCCAGAACAAACAACTCAGTCAGCATAACAGAGCGCCGCTGCGTCCTGTCTGGCTGCGAAGTGACTTGTTTGATTAGAATATTACCCTGTGAACTTCTCTCTGGAACGCCATCGCTGATGAGATGGCCTCACTTGAAAGCCATGCAATTGTACGCAAGGAGCTGTTAAACATAATGTAAAGTTGAGTCGTTATGCTACTTACACATCTAGTACTGTTTCATAGATCAAGTTAGCTGGAGGGTGAGTTAACAGCAGTTAGGTCATTGGGTCAATGAGAAGAAAAAGAGATAACTTGAAAGCGGCAGAGAAGCAGTGAAAGAGATGTCATTAACACTGACACAACCTCAAATCTACATTTTCACCTGTTGGCACCAGCAGTATAAGAACAGCAGAGCGTGACCAATTTGAGTTATACGTTACATGATTTTTTACTGCATTTCCGAGAGGTGAGAGAATGTCTCTGCACTTCACTCACAGCTCTCGATACACAGAACCAGGTTTCAGCCTGGCTGCAGCATGTCGGTTCTATTTTCATTTGTGCTTGCTTATATGGGAAAAGGTCAGATTGTGAATATATGACATTTTGTTTGTTACATAATTATATTTCGTCTGCATAATTCGGTTGTGTTCCTGTCAGGCTGTGTTCCCACGGGTCGGGATATGACTGTCTACTTTCTAATTCAGGGAGTCTTCATTTTAATACAGCGAGGACTGTATACAGCACAGAGGAATACATTTTCTTGTTCTGTCATTGTCTCTCTCTCGCTTCATTTCTTCATTTCTCCACTAATCATCTCTGTTTCTGTCATCGCTGGCTCTTTCTCTCTCTGCAATCATCCATTAAATACGCCAATTTGCTGTTATCCACATTGTAGTGAAGGAGAACATTGAAAATATACTTGTATTTTGTAAATATGAGCAAGAAATAGTGAATTACAGTATTAAAAATATTAAAGCTTAAAGGGTAATTGACAGGCAGGGAAGTTATAATCCTTAAGATTTTCACGACGTCACACCTTGTTTGTGATGTTATTTATAATTATCTCTCCATATGGCGGTTTTCATTGTTAGTGGCGGGGGTCACCACTCTCCTGTGGGATTCAAATTACCTCCCTATGCACAAAGGATTCACAGGAAACAAATCATGCATTGAATGTTGTGTTACAGTCTGTAAGTTTATCTCATATATCAACTTCACTGTTTACTGTTCACTCTGCTAACACTGTATATCATATATTTATTTTACTGCTGCTGCTTCACAATAAAAGTATTCAACTGGCAAAACCTGGAGTGGCTTTTATTGTGAAAAGCAATTGCTGTTTTGCCACAAGTAACCAGTCGATACTTCAAACAATTGGATTTATTCAAGGTCCTCGTCAAAAACTACATTTTACAAGATAACATTTGAACACATCATGATAACGTTAGAATTTACCTTTGTTAACTAACGACGGGACGACATATTCTCGGATCTGGTTTCATAAAAATCTTTAGGATTAAGTTTATGAATTAATTTACTTATTACTTTATTATTCATTTTGTGAAATAAATGTTTCATTAAATGATGTTGGGTTTTTGTCTCAACTTTAAAATTTGTCTTGGTGCTTTTGCTTCTATTAAAATAACAACAGTGTTTTAGATGAGACAGATGGGACATTTTGAAGGATGATGAAAAGCCAAAATTAATAGGCATCAATAAATGACACAGTCAGCGGTTGGGTCTTTGGAAATCTAATCTATCTATAATCTAATCCATCTATAATCTAATTTTTTTTAACCCAAATGAATGGAGGGAAACAAAACTACTAAAACTAATTTTAGTTTCAGCAGCGTCCTGATTGAGCATTTTAAGTAGTACTTTGAGAGAGAGAGAGAGAGAGAGATAAGATAGCAACTTGTACAGCCAGTTTTCTTTGTTTACATCTTTCAAAGTACTTTAATATAATACATTCTTCAGTGTGCAAACTTGTACATTTCTTGAATTCACTTTAGAGCAGAGAGCAGTAAAGACAGAGATAAAACTGAAAAAAGAAGTATTTAGAGAGAAAATAAGAGAGAGAGAGAGAAAGAGACATGCAAAGAAAGGTGGAAACCTGAACTCCTGGTTGGTCTGATCGATGAAGGGTTTGAGTAAAGTGGGATTGCCGGGATCCTGTCCGCTCTGTGTAACGTCTTCTTCCAGGAACTACTTGACCATAGAGACCGCTCTGTCTGGGACGTAATACCTCCTCTTCTCATCCATATCAGCTATCCATCTGTCTGTCTGGAGCTGTCAGACTAAACACTGAAGTCTGAATCAATGAGAAGGGTCACATGAAGACATGGATTCATGGAGTCATTCTACAAAGCTGGGAGGAAATTTGCAAACTGAGACGTGTGAAGTTAATGTTAAAAGAATAGTTTGACATTTTGGAACGCACACGTATTTGCTTTCTTGCGGGTGAAAAGATCGATTCCACTTGCGAAATATGAAGCTAGAGTCAGTAGCCGATTAGCTTAGTTTATCTCAGCTTAGCATAAAGCCTAGAAATAGGGGGAAACAGCTAGCCTGGCTCTCTGAAGTTAAAAAAAGAATATGAGCATTTGTCATCACAGTGAGATTTACAGGCAACCAGCAGAGACTTCAAGAAGCCAGCTAACAAATAGTTTCTTAAGTTATTGTACAGATTAAACAAAAGAGAAATAGGGGAGAGCGGGGTGAGTTGAGCCCGTTTTTAAATGAAGGCATGGCAGTAATGTCTCCAACCAAAACATGTGCATATATTTCAGGATGTGGTGATGACTTTGGAACTAATATAAACAATTTTCAAAATATGACTTTCCAAAAAAAAGTGGTCCCTTGGCTCAACTTGCCCCCAGATGAGGGGTAAATTGAGTCTAGGGAGAGGATAAGTTGAGCCACATGGAGAAGGCCTCGTCTATCAATTGCACTCGTCTATCATTGAAGTGAGGTTATCAAAGAACTCCCCCACATTGTGCCTAAAGGCATGTGGCTCTTCCTGTAGAGGTTGTGTCACAAGTGCGGCATGACAGATGGTGACGCACCCTAAAACGTGAACCAATCACATCCTAGAAAAGGTTAAAACGTAGCCTTTATGATCATCTCTATATTGATCCTTTATTGAAGCATTGCAGTTGACATTGAGATTCACATAACAAGTTGAAGCTATAATCTATAATTATATATGGCTCAACTTCCCCCAGGCCTATTGGCTCAAATTACCCCACTGCGGCCATTTTTTAACAAACTTGTATCATCATGGTGCAGTTTAGAGCTAACATCATGCTAACAGTACAACCTCATATTGTAACTTCCTAAAGCACTAACACATGTAAAAAAATTTCAGACTTGTCTGTAATTGTTCAGACACAAGAATCATGACTCCTTGAACATAAAAGTGTCACTTTGAGCATTGAAAAAATCTTTTTTATTTTAACATAAATGTGCTTATGACTTATTCCATGGACCTCTCTCCATCGCAGGGTGAGTAAAATGGATGACTCTTTCCAAATGTTTGGTCACATGACCAATTTTGTCTTACCTAGAAACAAGGGGTGGCTCAACTTCCCCACAGGCTCAAATCACTCTGCTCACCCCTAAAGTGTTAATTAGTGAGCTTTACAGGTGCCATGAGATCCATCCAGTCTTTATGCTAAGCTAAGCTTCTGGTTAGGGTTGTAATTTATCGTACAGACGTGAGAGTGGTATCAATCTTCTCATCTAGCTCTCGGCAAGAAAGTGAATAAGTGCATTTCTCATATCAAACTATTTATTTTACCTGCCCTGGATGTAAAACAACCAAGCTACTACCATATTTCCTGTTTTAATTGTTCAGAGAAGAAGCACTTTTGCATGATTTGTAAGACAACACAGTATATTCTCCTGAATCTGAGTGAAAGAGAGGGATTATATAAGGACAAAATAGAGAAAATAAGACAAGATGAGAGAAGGAAGTAAGAGATACAGAGACAGACACAGAGGTTGATGAGGGTCTAAAGGTCAGTGTAAAAGTCTGACCTTCAGTTTGACTGATACTGTTGGCATTTACACTGAGTTAATGCAGGCGCGCACACACTGACAGAGAAGACTGTAAGCAGAATATCTCTGTCAGTTTGCCTCTTGCTGTATAAACTAATACAGAGGAACAGAGGAAGATCTCCATAATATGAACTGCTGCTACTCCAGTTAACCCTGAGCTGAACATCTGACAGCCGGCTCAGAGTCCGTCTGTCTCACTTAGTGTTCTTAGACTGCCGAGGCATCTTCTACACTAAAAACACACTGTAACACATTAACACTTTTTTAAACCTGCAGTAGCAGAATGTTTTTGGCATCATTGGACAAAAATTATATAATAACCTTTCAGGATATTGTAATTCAAGTGATCTGAGAGACTTCTGCACCTCCTGAGGGCTCTGTTTTCAGGCTTTGAAAGATTTATCTAGCTGCAAAATGAGAAAGTTTGCTCCGGCTGGTGGGCGGTGTTTGGTATTTCCTCAACTGATCTCAACATGGCTGCCGGGTCACAAACTTTCTCATTTTACAGCTAAACAGTACACTACAAGATGTTTCTGAAAACATTTGAGGAGAGAAATAGGCATTACAGTAACAGAATATTGATTCATATTTAATCAGCGCTGCCTAATTTGACCGTTTGATCGGAGTTCGCGAGTGATTGACAGCTGCTCAGAGACGGCAAGGCTCCAGCTCGGCTCTGATTGGTTGTTTTCCTCCGGTTTATGAAATCTTGCAGATGCCATTAGGAGAACCGGAGAACACAGAGGCACATGATTATTTTTCAGTTTCATGCACTACTGTCAGGATATAGTAACCGTTTTAAAAAATATATATATGTTTTTTTATAATATTTGCTCATTTCTACCCACTGCAGCTTTAAGTCAAATATCAAGCATGTGTTTCACAGGTAACAATAACAGATTCAGGTACAACACATTACAGATATGAAGGCAGTTTAGTGCTTTTGGATGCTATTTTAAATGCTGTTAGAAGGCACAAGATGATATAACATATAACACTCTTGTTTTATCAGTTTAAAATGAAAAGTCAAGCAGTTGACCCATCATCTTTGAGCACATCTGAAGCAATCTAGACCGTTTAACATAAAGCTGCACAGAAGACAGTATTATACCAGCAAGTGTTACATGACACATTGTCTGAAAGATTGCAATAACAACAAAAGCATTTGTCTCTTTGCTCCAGATGACCTCGATCCTCCTATAGGAAAACAAATCCCTGCAGATATAATCTACACACATACATACTACATGACAAGATTGCATGCAGTCACATAAATTCTTGGGGCCAAACGTATAAACCATACACATTAAACGCGTATGTATAAAGGAAGAATGTGCAGTGACAATGTGTGCACCTCAGACTGGGCGTACACACTATTTTAGCTGAGATAGCTGCAGGTGATAGAAAAATATAATTTGAGAGACTGGTAATATTATTTTTAGGTTGTCTGCCAATTTTGCTGACTGTGTTATTATTTTCGCAATCTACACAAATGTAAAATGTTATTCCTCGCCGATGCGACACAATCAGTGACATTCTTTGCCATATTTCTCATTGACAGGTCGTGGAGCAGGCACAAGTATCAATTTGCAAACGGTTGTTTAAGGACATTTCTATATCCATTTATGGTCAACTGTGGGTGTGGAAACAAGGCTCATTCACGCATGCCCACCTCCACAATGATTGAGATTAATAAAACAGAATCAGGCGTGCGTTTGGTTTTATACATCTGATGAAAAGACTGCACATGAATACATTTATTTCTGTCTTTGTGCATACACACGGTCTTAGATGTGAGTTTTATGCATCTGGCCGCTGGCATTAAGGTAACTTGGTTGATCTCTATATATATATATATATATATATATATATATATATATATATATATATACTG